>JACMIF010003536.1:0-14339 GCA_014805445.1 Diplogasteroides magnus
AAATAGACGCCCAATAAATTCTGCATAACATTTCATGAATTTTAATAAATTTCCGAGTCTCTAAGAGTGAAATTCAAGCAACTTATGATTTTTCAAAAGGTTTTGTGAAAAATTGTCAGTTTGCGATAGACATGAGTTTCATTGCTCATTGTCAGCGTAGCCCCTACCTTTTTCGATGGAAACCGAAAGCGGGCATCAAAATAAGCAACTTTTGTTTTGGAAGTTTTTCTGGAACCTCAAAATATATTCGCAAAAGATGTTTGTCCCCGGCGGGATTCGAACCCAGGCCTTCGGATTACTGGCATTTTCGTTTTTCGAACCGATTTTGCGCACGATTGGCACACCTCCAGGCAGGATTTTAAAAGCTTATCCGACGTGAAATTCTTCGAAGAATTTAATGGTTTATGAAAGTCGGCGCGCATTTTCGCTTTTCCAGTAGAAAAATGAGAAAAACGATCAAATATGAAACGCCAAAAACAGGGAAGTCGATATGACTCTCTTAGTTTTCGAGATACGAGGAAATGTCGAGAGTTCTTTTTTGCATAACTTTTGATTCTCTATCGAATGGGATATAACATGTGGCCGAAAAATCAAAGATGTAAGTTTTCATTTTTTATATTATTATTTTCATAAATCGCTTAATTCAAAGATTAAAAATCTGAAATCGCAGCTGAAGTGTATCCCACCCCAGTGGAGTTCACAGGAAAAAAATCAGATTTTTCCGACTACTGTGCCATCCCCCTGTCCGGTCATACACGGAATGCGTGCTTGTTTTTCAAGATCCACAATATTATATACTTTCAGATCATCTGGCTTACCATGTCCAAGTCAACAAAGGCCGAGTACAATTGCGTAGTCGGTCCCATGAAAACCGTCTTGAAGACTGCCAACTACAACATGAACTTCACTACCGCTGGATAAGTGGAAGTATACACAACGATCCGCTTTTTCGGCACCTACTGGCTATTGGGCTGAATGGAATAAATGTATTTTCGTAATTGTTATGCACTTCATGCTGATCTTTCGCGACAGAGTAAAGAGATTTGTGTAAACCCCTTGACATATGACCGACCAACGACGAAAGATAATAGTGCCAAATTGGAGATGAGGCTGCGTCGTAGCACATTGTTGTCAGAGATTTTTCCTACATTTAAAGCCAAACGAGGAGTCAATGAAGCGCTTTGTTTCACGTAAATGAATACCCTGAACGGGACGAGATTCCGAGGCATTGTACTCGCATGGGGAAAGCACTAGATTATCGGTGGGAAAGCGCTTAACAGGCTGGCCTGTTTGAGAAATTCCGAGTTGATGAGATAAGTTTTAAGAAACAGGTGCAGCGTATTGATGAAAAATTCGTCAATGTTTCATGGAGCCGATGGCATCCTACGCTAATATTGAGCATACATGTGCCACTTCAATCCGGTTCTCTGATACATTTCAGTGATCACCACCATACATGCATTCATAAACAGACATCTTACATTGACTACACGAACCATCTGCGCTCTCCTTCTATTCAGTCCTCTATGCGATCAAACGTAACGCTTTTCAAGGAAACCTAGAAGAGGGAACATTTTGAGCGGATATATCATACGCATTCACAACACCCACATATTGCGTTTTAATCCGTTTTACGCTACTACTCCGCATGCAAAGTTCCAATTATCCCAAATGTGGCAACTATTTATAAACAAGTGGCGATCTTCGAAAATCAAATCCATTTCTCCTTTCGAAATTCAGAAGATGTTGCCATGATTGTTTGTTGCAACAGATAACATTGATTTCAAAGCGGCGTATTCTTCCATTTTAGATAATTTCAACTAGATTTGATAACGGTATTTTTTGCACTAGTTTCTTCCTTTCTTACTTCACACAGATCATGCGAAAGCAGGTGAAATGGACGGATAATGTTGAGAATGTTGGCGTTTCTCTGCATTTCACCATATTGGCGCTCCTGCCGTTTACCCCTTATTTTCTAGATGCGGCAATTCCTATTGCTGGTTGTTCTCGTTGCCGTGGCGTCCGCGCAGCGAGCGAAATTTATCACAAAATTCAAGAACATCGTAACGGACTACTTGGACGCGAAGACACAAAAGGTAAGCTGGAATTTTGGGATCGACTAATTAAAGATCAAGAGTAGAGCGCAAGTTATTTTTAATAGAAGAGCTAGCACAACAGCGCATTTTACAAGTTCCGAGTTCGTGCGAGCAGAACGTCATCTACGCCACTTAAAAATGTAGTGGTCTGAAACAAGAACGGTCGTCTCTCGAACTTTTGGTCTGCTCCTCACGTTAGTGTTGACACATTTACTGTCTATATCCGCCTAAGTCTCTCTGCCACCGAATCTCTATGCAATTGAAAATTGATGGAATTGCAGAGTTTCGTGATATTTAATCTCGTGGTGTGAAACACGAGTTTCCTCATGTAGCTCTATTCAAGTGAGCACAAAACCGTAGAAATTAATCTCCTGGGCACGCCATTTCCTGTAGTATTCCAATTAACTGGGCTGAATCATCCCACGCTATATAAAGAATGATTTTTGGAAATCCCGGTATTCATCGCTCATCTTTCAATTTCAGTATAAGTATTTTTATGTCGTTCTACTTCATACAACCGAATTACTATTTTGGATTATTAGCAATAATTGCTTGTCTTTCTCAGATGAGGTCTGCCCTTCTGCTCATTCTCCTAGCTGGCGCTGCGTCCGCACAACAAGCCAAATTCACAACAAAGTTCAAGAACCTCGTGACGGACTATTTGGGAGCAAACACTGATAAGGTTACTAAGTTAGGTTGAAAAAGAGGAAAACACACTGATACAGGCAGTATCCATTGTCGGAGATGAACTATACGCGGGAAATAGCATGGAGGCCGTTGTAAAAAGTGATTTGCAAACTTCAGTATTTTATCCAAAAAAACAACATTTTTTTCAGAAATCATGGACAATGTGCTCACACTAGTGCCTCCTAACAAGTACCTGCCGGCTCTGTCCATGATGACCAATTTCAATTCCTGCCTGAATGTATCGCTTCTTTTTGGTGCTTAAGGGGCTATTATGAGCGATTTTAGAAAGCCGGCAGCTCAGTGGAGAAAGGCACGGCAAACATTGGTTTTGCGTTCAACAAACATCTCAAGCCATTGTTCAACAAGGTATTATTTTAAAGAATTTAAAGTGGACACTAGTAGGCAATTGCATTAAGAATAGTCCTAACAATTTTTGAGGTCATGACAAAAGTAAACACGATGAAGAAGAACAAGAAGCCAAAGCAGCAGGTGTACAACCAGGTTTGAATTCAATATGCTTTATTTTGAAATAAATAATGAACGCAGTAGCACTATGAAAACTTACGCAATGATCTAGAAATGGACATCTTTTTGGTTCAAGCATCAATTGCGCGGTTTTTTCTCGAATGAAATATCATATCATTCAGGGCTTCATCATTGCAACGCAAGCACTGACCAAGAAGCTCGTGCAACAAGTTCGATTCTCTTTTTTCGAAAATCGCATGCAGAAGAAGCCGTCCGGCTGCTCTATATTCTGCGCGAGTTGAGAGCAGCGAGGGATTTGTATAGGCTCAGAGAAATAGACTTAATTTTCCCATCAGGAAGCGTGTTATAAACTACCCAGAAGACATCTTCTTTTAAAAATACCTCATTCAGGTTATCAACACCTGCATGTCCAGGTCTACCGAGGCCGAGTTCAAGTGCGCCCTTGGACCGCTGAACACGATCCTGAAGACACAACACTACAATCTTGCATACAAGAAGAGCGGATAAACTCAACCAGCAGTCATTCTGCCATTCAACCCCAAATTTGTTTGTATGTCTTGGTCACAAGGATAAATGTTTTAATCGATCATTGTTCTCGTCTTTTATACAAGCTCTTGGGCCACGATTTTGAAGTTTGTGTTGTCCTGTGATTCGAATGGAACGGATAATTACAATTCGTAACGACTCTGCTTTGAGCTTGTTGTAGGCTAATGTGCTTGCTCGATCAATTCGAATTGTGTTCTTAATCCGACCGACGAACATTCATCTCGTTGTCTAAACCTCGCAACTCTTTTGGTTTTCATGGGCGGTAATGTCATCAAAAAGGGTTTGAACTTACGGATTTACAATTAGAGCACCTCCATTGGACACACTATAAGCAGAACAGGAGCACAATAATGGGATTATCACTTCAAATTTACACTCACAATCAGAGATTTAAACGTTCAAATTAACAAACCGTGGTTGAAGCAACTCTATATAAACCAAGAGTTCAACTCCACTAGCAAGCAACGTTTTCCTTTTGTGTTTCGCCAACGTGCTTAGTTTTCTAGGGTTATCAGTTTATAGATGACGATGGTTATGTTTCACGAGAGCTATATCTTTCCTGATATAGGGTCAGGTGACACACAACCGTGTTCGAAAACAAACAGCCAACACTAGTCTCTTCTCAATTTGCGTCGTACTTGCAGCCTTGATGCCGACAATGAGAGTCATCATCGTATTCACCGCTGTGCTTGTTATCGCGTCCGCGCAACAAGCCAAATTCACGACGAAGCTGAAGAACATTGTGACCGACTACTTGGGAGCCAACACGGACAAGGTCAGCCCTCGAAAAGCGCGCCATGCACATTTGATCAGCACCGGTGAATTGAAGAGATACATCACCTTTGTCATCATCATCAAGGCGCAAATGTCTATTACACCATTAAATATCCATGGCACTCTTATCTTTCATTCACCAATATGCAAATTTTTATATGAAATGCTTAGGCATGTACTCTGGTGGGAAATGACATGTACGCCGAAAAGAGCATGGATGACATCATTTCGAGTGAGGATGCGATTTCGCCTTCTATAGCTGCATAAACATTTTAGATCTGATGAAGAATCTGATGACGCTTGTACCTGCGAACAAGTATCTCCCATCACTTTCCATGCTTTCCACGTTCGATTCCTGCATGAAGGTATTATTGTTATCCTTTTTTTACTGTTTGTTAAGTTTCACTAGCTTTTCTTTCCTACTTCATTCACCCTTCAGAAAACTGGCAGTTCTGTCGAAAAGGGCATGGCGATTATGGGCGTTGGATTTACGAAGCATCTCATGCCTCTTTACAACCAGGTGATACTTTGTCCTAATCACTAAAATAGAAAGTTAAATTCCGTAGGTCATGAAAAAGGTCAAGACGATGAAGGGCAACAAGAAACCGCAGAAGGCTGTGTATGACCAGGTAAAAAAATAATGAACCTAAATTTAATAAAAGGAAAAATTTAGTGCTTCATCCTTGCAACGCAAATGCTGACGAAGCCCCTCGTACAACAGGTAAGGATTGACATTTCAGGATCATTTGGGAACCCGGCGTATGTGCGATGTAGGGATCATATAATGGAACGTTATTGCCAGCTATTCGTTTCTAACCTTCTCATTTCATTGCTGGCGGTTCTCTCTCACTTCTCAGAGACGGCCTCTAGGAATGAAGTTAAACAAGAAATTGACTGCTGTAACGTTCCATAATGCGATCCCTAGGATTACTGACATATGGTCCCCTTTCAGGTCATTAACACCTGCATGGCCAAGGCCACACAGGGAGAGTACAATTGTGTGCTAGGACCACTGAAGTCCATTCTCAAATACGAACTGTACAACATCGCATACAAGTCCGGATAGAGACCGAAATCATGAAAAATTATCACTATATTTGTATTTTTGCATTGTTGATAAATAAATCATTCCTTGTCAATTTGCACTCATGATCAATGCTCTTACTTCAAGACAATCAACCTTTAAAGAAGCCACAAAGGGAGATTGTTTCGCATGCACTTTACGGGATCACTTCTCTCCATTCCCATACTTTCTCGTCGTCAGAGCGGTCTACTCTGACGACGAGAGAGTATGGGAATGGGGAGAAATGATCCCGTAAAGTGCATGCAAAACAATCTCCCTTTGTGGCTCCTTTAAATAAAAGCGTAACGGAACACCGAGGGACTTCCCCAAGACCGATAAACATTTTTCCGCGAATGATATGCAAATGCGCTCTCTCATCTCGCCCGTCAGGAAGTTCCTCACAAACTGCTCGGAGGCGGCTTCTTTAAAGATGCCGTTCTTTGACCTAGGCTCTCACAAATCGTGTGTAGATTAATCCTTCGCACACTCATAGTGCGGCTCTACGTGAAATGTTCCAATTACGAGGCCATTATACGCGTGATCATAACCCTCTATATAAATCGAGATGGTTGGCTCATTTGGCAACAGCTCACAACTTCGAAGTGCGGTTTCATTCTCTATTATGCATCGCAACTGAACTGATATACCTAGTACGCTCGTTACATTTGTTGACAGACTGCACCTGTCATTTGTCGTATCTTTTTTTCAAATTTCAGATGAGAATTCTGCTGGTCGTTCTTGGCGTTGCCGCCGCTGTCTCCGCTCAGGGCCCACAGGCCAAATTCACCACCAAGTTCAAGAACATCGTAACTGACTACTTGGGCACTAATACTGACAAGGTTAGCATGTCAAAAGCGTACTTCTGAAAAAAGAAACGAATTCAGGCCTTGAACATGGTTTCGGCGGACGTTCTTGCCGGAAAGGATATGGATGCCATTGTAAAGAGTAGGTTCTGTATAACAACATTAAAGAAGTGGTCCAGGGGTAGATCAATATCCTGTAAAGGAAAACAGCTGGGAATTGCATAGAAAATACAATATTGACCTTCCCGTCGGGAACTGTCTCAGAGACTCCTGGGTAGGGAACGACCTTTGGACTATCTTTCGTCTGTGCTTTCATTCGACCCGTCGTCTATGATGAGCGAGAGAGAAAGACTCCCCGGGCGCACGGACGAAAAACGATCCATAGGTCGTTCCAAACTCCTCCTCGGACGGTATTGCTACTCAAAAATGCGGTTGTTAGCGGTATACCACGTGTTAGAACGATCAATTATATAATAGATATCATGGACAACGTCCTCACGCTTGTTCCTTCAAACAAGTATCTCCCAGCGCTGTCAATGCTCACGGGCTTCGATTCCTGTATGAAGGTAGGCTTAGTTATATCAATTGTTAATCCTATCATATTATAATGGATGTTTGTGACCTTCTTTCAGAAAGCGGGCAGCTCAGTCGAAAAAGGCATGGCTTCCATTGGATTTGCATTCAACAAGCACCTCCAACCTCTCTTCAAGAAGGTCGATATAAATTTACAGCACGCTGCAGTAGTAACTTGTGTCATGTCTTAATTGTAAAAACTACAGGTCACCGCCAAGGTTAAGGCAATGCAGGCTAATAAGAAGAAAGAGCAAGAAATTAAAAATCAGGTTTGTTCTTTTACAATAGTATTTTTTTAAATTCTGCAACCAATTAAGGCTTTCACCATCGCAACCGCTGCACTCACCAAGCCGCTTGTGCAACAGGTACAACATTTAATATTGCATATTTTCGTATTACATCTGTAAACTTTCGAGACGATATACCGGAACTTGTGTGAACTTACGTATACTCATACAATTCGTCCTAGATCATCAATACTTCCATGGCCAAGTCCAACGAAGCCGAGTACAACTGCGCTCTGGGACCCCTTAAGACCATCCTCAAGACTGCCAATTACAACATTGCCTACAAAGCGAGCGGATAAATTTCCCATCGTTCGTCATTTTCGCAGCAACTGAGCAATTACTGTGTTCTACAGGTGCAGTTGTCTCTCGCATTTCCTCTAGTATTTGTATGTTTGTCACAACCGATAAATATCACATACACTGTGAAAAATAAGAATTTCCGTGCCATGTAAACACAAGAGAACTCTAGATCAAAACACGTTCTTGTGTTGATCGTAATGCGGTCTAGATTTACACAGAGCCGCGAATCAAAAATCTTAGTCTTCAAAAATAAATTGCTGACATATGACTGTATTTTCGCCAGCGTTGTGCTATTTTGGATGCATTATTTATCAATATTGTCGCGTATGCCGATCGCTATAACTTCGCATACTGGTATATTTAGATGAGCACGTGCTCAAACGGAAGAGTGGACAGAGCAAGTGATGTCATTCGATTTACCAGTAAAATCCATCATAACTATCGCAGGATATATCTGGACAGAATCTTCTCTCATTCGTGGAAACAAACGTTGAACTGAGCCAAGGTCATTTGAATCATAACTACGAAATAGATTTTCGAGTGTCGAATCCACAGCTCTTCGTCAATTTGACCACACGTAATCAAGAAATTCTTCATATTCACAGCCACAATTACTCTTCTACTGTCAGTTGAAGTCTCACCTCCCATGTTGAGGAATATGCTCACAATTCTCTTAATCCAAATTTACCTCTGCGCAACCTTTGCTGATGCGCTCACTTTGTTATACAAGAAGTGAGACATTTTCTACATCTTACGCCTCTTCCATTACCGAGTGAAGGATCTATTCATGTGCATTTTCAATCTCTGAGACGGTAATCTTTCATTTGCTTCTCCCATCACTCAGGTTTCCCAGACCATCACAGCATGGGCGCTGCATGCGTTACGCAGGTGACCTATACAATTTGAGCGTCGATATTTGTCACCATGCCATGCCAAGACGAATCGCTCACACAAACCTTAACGGTGTTTTGGTTACTGTAATGTTAAAAAATATTGGTTTACGTGTCGCTGTGTTTGCGATACTCCGTAAGTGTTGTTGTTCTTCACATAAGCAAAGATATGTATTTAGCTCCATTTGTGGAATGTAGTGGGAAAGCAAAAGAGTCAATTCAACGTCTTTTAAAAAGTTTCTGCATTAAAAAAAAGTTTCTGCAGTTATCTGAATGACAAAATCGTGCACGCGAATTTGGATGATTTGAGAAAGAAAAGGATGACTTCTGACGACAGCATATCTTCTGAAAGATATACACACAATAGGCGGATTGCATTTACGCCTGTAAATAGTCTCTTCACTCGATGACTATTTTGGGTTATTCCAGTTTCAAGAGGGATTAGAGAAGGCATTTGCTACTCACGAGCAGGAAGTAAGCAGAAGGATCGACAACGACATCGACAATGAGAAGAAGCAGAAGGTACTCAAGATACTGTTGTTAGGTTAGTCATTGAAATATTCTCAAATCATTCCGCCGAAAAACTCTTATTAGTATGGCAATGGATAGTGAAAGTGATAATGATAGGGAACGAGTTTTGAAAATCAGAGCTAAAATCCGAGGAAAAATCTGCGAAAGGTGAATAAGATGATGCCACTCGACTTCCGGCATCTGACCCTATTTTGCATTGTTTTCGCTCAGTATTCGAAGAAAGACCATTTTAAAATTAGAATATTCAGGACCTGGGGAGTCAGGGAAGAGCACCACATTGAAACAGATGAAGTAGGAGATATATTTTGGATTTGCGATAATTGATCTTCCAGAATCATACTTGCAGAAGGCTACTCGCATGAGGATTTGATAGCGAAGAGGTGGGAGTCGAATAGGGTTGACAGTTTTACTACTTTTTAGTTTTGTTTCAATGTTATTATATCTGTGAAACATAACCGAAAAAGTAGCCAAACTGCCAACACTAGAGTGGAATGCGGTTTACTTGATTTCTTTTTCTTCTCTTACAGACACGTCGTGTACCACAATGTAGTGAATGGAATCGTGACTGCGGTCAGAGAGGCTCACAAGAGAAATCTTCCTATGACAGAAGACATGCATGTGAGATCTTAAAGTCATTCGTCAGCTCACTTAAAGGGGCTGTGCCACGAACATTTTCAAGTATAATCTGGATGTGCTGTTTTATTAGTCTAGTAGGGTAATGATGATCAGTGAAAATCCCATGTTTGTAAGTCTTTCCTCTGATGAGATATAGCGTCGGAAAGTAAGAGAGTACTGTACGTCTGACGGATCTTTGATCGAGGAGGAAGGGGGTAGAGAGAGGAGTGGGAAGACAAAGAGAGGACGAGAGAACGGTAGATCAAAGGAGAGTCCAGGGAAAGGAGTCGGGAAAAGGGGCGAGGAAGTGCCCTCCGGAAGGCTCTAGAGTGAACGGAAAAGAGAGAGAGAGAGCCCAGAGAAACCAAACAGAGATCTACAGTACTCAACTGAGCGCTCAATTCAATCGTTTCAAGAGTCAATCCTTTCGAATGCGAATATTTTGAAGCTCCCTAGAACGCTAAGGAAATGATCTTGATAAATGATTTGTGTGTTTTTGCTCTCATAAGAACGTACACTATCGCATATAAAAGAATAAAAGTTCGTGGCACAGCTCCTTTAAGTGTAAATGAGAACCGGTGTGCAGGATGATTTTTTGTCATTGTGTTTAATCGCACTTCCGACTCATTTCGTGATATTTGCATGAGAGGGTCGAGATTAGGGAAGGAAGAATTATTCAATGAGTCGCTAAATGAATCGTTCTGCCTCCCATAGAGGAGATGATTGATTTTGGTCAAGATTGCATTGAAGGAAGACGCGGAGGTGGTCTTCAAGTGCCTCGAACTCCTTAGGGTTCAGGATGTTCATCCCATTCCTATGGAGGTGAGAACTGAATTGTGACAGTTTTGTGTGAGTACGGAATGATCGTAGAGTGCCGCAATATAGTTTACAGGTTGCCTTGGCCATCGAATGATTATACGAAACGGACGTTATACAAGAAGTCTTATTCAAGACAGAGAACACAGATGTCGACGAAGCAGGAAGATAGTGAGTCGTCTCATGACTACGCAACACATCAACTGCTCAGGGATTACTGGTTCGAAATCGGTTAATTTGTCGTCATTCTTCCTCACAGCGCTGCTGTCTTCCCCTTTACAGAAATCCGCGCTGCTGAGACGAATGACCACAAATTCACCGATTTTGAACCCCTATGGGGGATCGCACTATGGAACGATATTGCCAAATGTCCAGTTCTAACCGTCTAACTTCATTCGCAGCGGTCGGCTCTGCGAAGTGAGAGACGGCCGCTAGGAATTAAGTTAGACAGCTAGAAATGGATGGCTGTCAATAACGTTCCATAAGGCGACCCCTTCTGCTTACGCTCTCTTGGGCCATTTGCAGTTTCCTGGAGCAATTTGATCGGATACGAAGGGACGATTACGTTCCCACTGTTTTGGATGTTCTCAAGGCAAGTTTAGTACCTGTCATCTTACGGCCGACACTGTTTACAGAGTCGAGTCGTTACACAAGGCTGTGTCCAGATGTCGTTCTACATCAAGGAATTTATATTCAAGTACAGATATTTATATCGATTGATTTTACTACCTCCCAAACAGCATGAATTTCTCCTGAAGATAAGATACAATTTAAAATGATAGTATTCGACACATACTACACAACCCAATACTTCAGTGTTTTCGATGTGGGAGGTCAAAGGTCACAGAGGAGGAAGTGGTTGCATCTTCGCTTCGATGATGTACACGCAGTACTCTTCATCACTTCTCTTTCCGAGTACAATCAAACATTGTTCGAGGATAAGGAAACGGTACATTCCCTCCATCGTGAATAAACTGTAGAATGAAGAATATGTGAAATCATCGGAGGCAAAGTAACAAAGAAGTGTTGATTTTTTGTTGCAGAATAGGATGCGAGAGTCTTTGTCTCTATTCGGAACCATCTGCAAGAACGAATACTTCAAACAGACGGGTACGACATTCATTGTACGGTTCTCTTATCAAGCAAGCCCTCGAGACTCGATTGCGCGGAATAAGTATCCCCAATGTGAACGCTCCTGCCGCTATTCTCGATAAGAATGCGTTGAAATACTAGCGAGGCCTTATTAGCTTATCGAGACTCGCTAAGGACTTTACGCGCCAGCGCGAAATGAGCGCGAAATGTTCTGTTGAGAGAACCCTAATTCATAATGACCGTGCATACTCCAATCAGACCATTCAGCAATGATTCTCTTCCTCAATAAGATGGATTTGTTCGCAGAAAAGATTTGCAAGTATCCAATCACCGCAGTTTTCCCCCGTTATAAAGGTTGGAGATCTTCAAATGAAAAAATAGAAAATAAGTGCCTTCTTATTGCTTTTCTTGTGTATTATACTTCCCACATTACCCTCTCTAGTGAATGAATGTCTTCAACACCCATTTGGTCTACTCAGAAGAAGCCATGTTATCTGCCATACGTTGAGAATAAGAAATAAGGTGAAATCAGAGGCGAATATTCTCGTGTTGCAGGACCACAAAACTTCGATGAGTCTCTCACTCACATCACAAAGAGGTTTCTCAGGGAGAACACCAACGGCAAAAGACAAGTGTACACGCATGTTACATGCGCCACTGATACCCAACAGATCCAGGCGAGTCGTACCATCCTAATCTCCAACCAATGACGTTCAGACTTGTGTGGACACGTCAATAACAAAATCCGCTTTCGCGTATGCACTTTTCATTACCGGATCTTCTAATGCGCATGGACGACAGCTAGGAACGAATTTAGATCAAACACAATCAATGAAACAAATCAATCAATCAATCAAGCCAACAAACTTCACTCCTTGTGGTCACTCTGCTCATTAGAGACGAACTGGCAATGAAAGGTGCAGACGCGAAATGATATGCCGTTTTGCTAAAGGATGCAATGTGCCCACACTAGTTCAGACAAAACTATCTAATTTAACAGCTTTTCAAAGTGTCATTTGGCTCCCGTGTTTGATGCCTCGCAGCATGAGAAAGTAACCGAAGAGAAAAGAACTGTCATTCGTACTATGATTTCACTACTGCATATTTCATTCATCTAAATTTCGCGGATCTGTTGTCTCTAGGTTTGATAGACAACCGTTCTCTGATTGGACGAAAGAGAATTGCACTTTTTCGAATAAATTACTGTTTTGGAAACCCAAATTCGTACCATTATACCACGAGTGAAAAGTAAACGGCACCCACGACTGTCTTGTAGAAAAAAGACTTGCTGATCGGATCATAAAGCGAACACAGCACAAGAGATATTTAAGACGCAGTATTTATAAGACCGGACCAGGAATAGCCCCCTCTGTCACTACTTTGTCAAGTTGTTTCAACAGGGCACAAATGTAGTGCATTATGATACTTGGTAGTACAGAAGTTACTGACAGACCGGTGAACCACAGTTCCCCTTAGTTTTTTTATTGAGCAATTTAGAATCTTCCGAAAAGCTGTTTTTTGACTTCAATTTTTATCAGACCATAACTTTGTTCATTTCCAAGATTTTTCAACATTCTTTTTTTAGTTAGCACCGCCATGATGTCCTCTCTGAAACATATGTTTAACATTGAAAAATAATATCGTTTGTGGAAAATAACAATGATAACGTAAAAATCTGATTATTTTTTCCTATTCTAACGATTACTGGGTATCAATGCCTGTGGATCGGTATGAATTTTTTCATCTTATATTAATCTCCATTAAATTCTCTACAAGATAAAATTTTCAAACATACAAAAAAGACGCACACTGATGGTGAAACAAGGCCTTGAATGCATGATTTCGCCATATCGCTGGAGTTTCTGGAGCCATATCTCGATGAAATGACAACATCAGACAAACTTCCAGAACTAAAGTTTCTTGTGTTGATGTCCTCTATCAACATTGGTGCTGATATATGGGGGTCACCTTGAGCAATTTTTTGACGTATGAACATAGCCGCAAAAAAGGCCGAAAAAATGATGTTCAATGACCTCATACTTTTAGTATTTCATAAAATTCTACATCAAAAATGATTAATTTTGGTGGGTTTGCCAGCTCATGGAATCGATTTTGAAGCGAGTTATAGGCATCCAATCTTTTGAAAAAGCCGTGACCTCATGGAGAGTTCAAGAGGCCGTAACTTCCTTCAAGATCGATTCCATGAGCTGGCAAACCCACTAAAATTAATCATGTTTGAAGGAGAATTTTATGAAATGCTAAAAGTATGGGGTCCTGCAACAACATTTTTTCGACCTTTTTTACGGCTATTCATACGTCAAAAAATTGCTCAAAGTGACCCCCATATATCAGCACCAATATTGATAGAGGACATCAACACAAGAAACTTTAGTTCTGGAAGTTTGTCTGATGTGGTCTTTTCAGCGAGATATGGCTCCACAAACTTCCGCTATATAGCGAAATCATGCATTCAAGGCCTTGTTTCACCATCAGTGTGCGTCTTTTTTGAATGTTTAAAAATTTCTTATTGTAGAGAATTTAAAGGAGATTAATATATGATCAAAAAATTCATACCGATCCACAGACATTGATACCCAATATTCGCTAGAATAAGAAAAAAATAATTAGATTTTTACATTTTCATTGTTATTTTCCACAAACGAAATTATTTTTCAACGTTAAAAATAAATTTCAGAGAGGACATCATGACGGTTCTAACTAAAAAAAGAATGTTGAAAAATCTTGGAAATGAACAAAGTTATGGTCTGATAAAAATTGAA
>JACMIF010003537.1:0-14337 GCA_014805445.1 Diplogasteroides magnus
CTACAGTACCCGCCCAAAAATTTCAAAATCGTCCGATCAACACCATTTTCACAACATAGGCTAAATCGACCACGGCGAATTCAAAAATCAAATTCCCGACTACCGTATCCTACGGTAACCTACAGTAATCCTACAGCAACCAGCCCAAAAATTTCGAAATCGTCCGATTGACACCATTTTCACCACACAGACTAAATCAACCATGGGGATTTCAAAAATTGTATTCGCGCTCGATTTAATCAAGCCATCGTGGGTATGGGGTTATTGTAGGATACGGTAGTCGTGAATATGATTTTTGAAATCCCCGTGGTCGATTTGGCCTATGTGGTGAAAATGGTGACAATTGGACCACTTTGAACTAGTGAGACTAAGCGGGACTAACTGACTAACGGGACTAACCTCTGGTGACTAATTAGTCCAGTGACTAATCCTGCTCGTTAGTCACTTGACTAATTAGTCACTTGACTAACCAGCCTTCGTTAGTCACTAGACTAATTAGTCACCGAATTAGTCATTCTGCCATCCCTAACAGGGATATTAACGAAACGAGTAACTAGTAGGAATCGGGATTCGAACAAAATATGCATTTTCTCTGCCTGTGCTCTTGTGCGAGCGGTAGGAACAATAAATGCGGTCTGAGAGTGAGAGAAAGGATACAAATTTGGTCCAAACTCCCTATCGACTTCAGACTAACTAACCGTGAACAAGGAATACAATGGAGTTGTCAAAACAGAACCAGTGAGCAGAAACCAATCAATATACAAGGTAGAATAGCTAGAAAAAGGATGCAAACATCGCATTTCTATCACTGATTCTATTTTCACGTGTGTCTACAGTATAAAAAATGAACGAAATGGGAGGTAAACAAATTCTAGCAAGCTAATGCGAAAAGTACCGTAATCCTCATCGTCAGTTCAATACTGGTTCAGTACATGTATCTACCAGAAGAGTGGCCAGAACTGGTCGAGGGTCTAGCGTAGCTGGCCGGATATCTATCGTATCCCCCTGATGTCATACCGTAGTTGGCGGGTCTACCGTAGTTTCGGTGTTGAGGGGAATTGAATCCGTGCTGGGCTGAGTAAAGGGAAGAATCGGATCGTTGCTGCTTGGGAGGAGACATCATGAGATCTGTAATGTGACGCATGTATAGCATATTTTCATATTGGATTTCGTGTCTAGCCATTTATAATCGATAAGGGAAGCAATGTTTTCATTAATCCATTAAGGCTCTGTTTCACAAGCAAAATTGGAGCATTTGTGTATTAACAGCGACAAAATGTCCAGCGATTGATCAACTACAGTAATCCTCACCGTCCTCTTCAGAAATGCCGTATGCAGCTTGAGCATCTTCATCGTAATCCTCCCTCTCGTACTGATGCTCCTCATCATCGATAACATACACGTCTTCATCTTCATCCATTCGAGAGTCCTGCAAAGATGTTACCGTAACCTCATATTTCCCAGGGACGCGTTCCATAACAAATCTATAGATTACGGTAATTCCTACAATTCTCCAATAAGGATTATCTACCGTACAAAACAAACTACCTGTTTCTCCGTTGCTTCGTGTTGCTTCTGTGGAGGAGGACGGACACGTTGAGGCTGTGACGCAGACTGAAATTGATATTATACAATTCATCAAATCATAAAATGCAAATTTTGCCACATGAATAAAAATTATAAAGAAATATCTACGGACGGTGAAGGAGGTATGAAGATCAATCATCACAAAACTCCAACCTTCTGTGGTCTTCCTCTTCTCTTCACTCCATAAGTGGGATCAAATGGAGGTTTCTTCTCCTTCTCAACTTTCACTTTGGGCGCAGGTTTTGGAGTCCTGCAACGAGTGATACCGTAACCGTAATCGATATTGTTCTCGCAGGTACTATTTTAAAACATTGACAAGCCTTGCTTTTTCAAAAAGATTTTCATTGTTCCATTACTAATGCTCATCGCTTCCATAAACAAAAAAATGGCGACAGTGATCCTCTGTCCTACTGTACTATCTCGAATAGCTACAATATTCCTTACTTCTTGGGAGTCGCCTTGACTTCCTTTGCAATGCCTCCAGGGGGCGGGGCCCAGTTCGCCCTCTGTTCTTTAGTCAAGTTGTGTGGAGGTTCAAAGGGAATTCCATTCGCAACCTGAAATCCAATCTGCCATCAATCAGAAACAATTGCAATTTTCACAACAACAATCACAAAACATTTGTGGATGGCAATGAAATAGTGAATGTGGAAATCAAACAAACAATAGCAAAGCCGAAATGATGTTACCTTATACTCGTTCCACAATCTAGTAATAATGGAATGATGAGGAAGGTCGCTTACTCTCCTGTTGCAAAGCTTCGCTACGGAAACGATCACTTCTCCAATCTGCAAATGGTAGTGATAACAAAACATAGTTCTGGATCAAGAACATCGTCCTGCACATGGCTTGAATGATTATCGTAAAACGGCTAAAGAAGCTTTGGGTCAAATCAGTTTCCAGAGTCACGAATTGCGTCAATTCATAGTTACCAAATCTTTTAAAAGTCTCATTGCTTTTCTAGGTCCAAAACTGGTTGGGATTGTGAGATCATTATGGACCTGTCGAACTACGGTGCTGCACTAAAGATGGCAAGTGCATAGTACATAGCACTGCATACCTTGGAATTGGAAACATCGGCCTTCTTCAGTTCAACAATGCACTTGGCTGCTTCATTCGTGTACGCACCTCCCTTTGATCTTGTCTTCACCATCTGAACGACACACATCTCATTCAGTGCTAGTCATACTTCAAATAGTTCATGCGATGAAGGGCGATGGGTACACCAAATTCTCAAGTTGAAAGCCGAGTTGGGTACATAAAAGTACTGCTACTGTCGCCCCAAGCCGGGCTGGATATAGCCAATATTTCGAGTCAATGCCGGGTTGTGTACGCGTTTTTGACTAACTTTTTGAACTATGGATAAATTAAATTAAACTAAATTCATGTGAATATAGGGTTTATGAGAAATGCACTTTACTATTGATTGAGAAACCCTATGCACACTGTGATGCATAGCATATGAGAGACTACATGATTTTGCATGTTGCACTTTGCACAATGCACGGTGGAGGGTGTCTCACTCCCTCTCATTCCCCTTCCTCCTATCCTATTCATTAGTTCCTACTCACCCACTCCGAGGCGGTCGCTTGCCTCCTTCCCTCGTCTCGACCAAAAAGGTTCCTCCCTCCCTCTCTTCCCCTACTGTCCTATCCTCGAATACCGTAACCCACTTACCGTATCCCCCTTTCAGCCGCCGTGTTCAAAATGGCCTCCGCTTCTACAATGACCGCTGTTGGCCGAGCGAATTCAACGATGACTGCCGCCGCTGGTAAGATGCTTGACCCACTGTACTAACCCAACCAGAAGACTACCGTAACCCTTGCAGCTCCTGGATCAACGATGACTGCAGTCGGAGGCGCCCGCGCGTCCACCATGACTGCCGTTGGAGGAAGATTTCCGCAGGGAGCTGGCTCTACGATGACTGCCGTCAAGGGACCGGGTACGATGGGTCAATAGTATTGATCGATACCGTAACCCTTACAGGATCCACCATGACTGCTGTGAAAGGACCTGGTATACGGAGACTGATCTCGACTACAGTAATCCACTTTTCCCTTTAGGATCGACCATGACTGCTGTGGGCGGAGCATCATCGACGATGACCGCCGTGAAAGGACCGGGTACGGTAACCCACAGATCGATACCGTAGACGATGACGCTTCAGGATCCACCATGACCGCAGTCGGAGGAGCTGCCTCGTCCCATGGTGAAGTAAACGTCGAGCCAGGTCCTACCACGGTCCTACAACTACCGTAACCCAAACCGTTATTCAGGCGCACCCGGCTCCACCATGACTGCTGTTGGCGGAGCATCATCGACGATGACCGCCGTCAAGGGACCGGGTACGGTAGTGTACTCGAGGTTACTGTATTGTATAGTGTAGGATTATGATATGGACGCAGTGGTAGGGTTACTGTAACAGGAGGGTACTGTAGCAGAAGTACCCAGTTCGATACCACTGCTTCAGGATCCACGATGACCGCAGCCAACAAGAGCGTGATCGCCCCGACCTCTGGATACATCGGAGTGGGAGGCGGGGGCAGCACCAAGTCCGGTTACTGCGTGCCCGGCGGTTCCGGATTCGGCGGTGGAGGTGAGACCGCGACGTGGCCGCAACTCGTGTAACGGCAGTTGTTTAAGGCGCGGGACCCGCCAACAAGTCGATGTACCTCGGTGGCACAATCAGCAAGGTCCAATCTGCTTATCTCGGACCAAAGTGAAGAAAAGTCAAGCCAAGTCAAGATCCTTCCCCCCAACACAGATCATCCTACTCTGCCCATTCCGACCTCTGATAAAATGGTCATATGAATGCTGTTCATGTTCGAGTTACAAAGGGTTTAATACAATGATCACCGGTCGCTAACTGTAGCAAGCAAGTATTGGCCTATTGAATGGGTGTCTCATTGGTGGATACAACCTCTAAGCAGGGAGGAATGAGTCATATTGTCTGCTCTTCTCACCTCTTGACACTTCTCAAGTGCATCGTCCCTGTCCAGAACAGCCTGTTCCATGTCTTCACGCATTTTATCCACCTGAAACAAGTCAATACAGACAATCATTTGATCCGAGTAGAATTATCTTATATTGGAATATATTTAAAATATAAAAACAATAATATGCGGAGAATGTAAAATACAAACCCTCGCCCTGCACTCTGCATTCTTCTTTAGTGAAGCTGCCAGCTTCGTCTCCGCTATTTCCGCACGGGACACCTGAAGGATTACGGTAACTTTAGAAAAAAAACAGTTTCAAGTTGTCGAGTAAGAATAAAAGTGCGCAAATGGATAGAATGTTATATATATATATATATTTTATCTACGCCAATGGCGCGAGAGAAGAGGAAAACATGATACATGACAATAATATAGGGAATATTGGGATATGCATATATATGGGCTGAGGCTTTCACTGCATCCAATCAACCGTCCTGACGTCGCACGGGTAGTCATTGTGTTGAGAGAGTGGATATATATTGACTGTGACTGTGATAGTGTTGGAGCGGAGGAGGCACGCTCGTGGTGTTCCGCGGTAGGGTGAGTACTCGCGGAATGCGGATTCCGCATCCAGCTCATTTGCCTACTCCCCTCCGCATTCGAGGCCGCATCCAATGCAAATCCGAGACGAAAGCTATTCGGCCTCGCATGACTCATTCGGCCTCGCATCTCGCATGAAGCGCGGTAGCAAGTACTCACCTTACTTCGAATAGGGGTTCATAACCAGAACGGCATCATAACCAATTCATTGTCTTCATTAACATAACATGCGGCCTCGCGAGAATTGTGCGGAATGAAGGGAAAGAGGATGCGCATGCGGAATCCGCGAAAAATGCAAATGATCATGGAAATCATGCGATTCCGCATCTCGCAAGCCGCATCTACTCACCCTATTCCGCGGTCAGGTTTATAGCAGCCGAGAGGATACAGGAAAGGGCTAGTGTCACGAAGTAGAATCAATTGAGTGAATCGGAAAAGAAAGAGAAAATAGAATGGAAGAGAATAAGGATATATTATACAATTATATTTATAAAAAAAAGCTAATAACTTCTAGAGTGATGGGAAGTTATTAGGGGATGAGGAATGGGGAAACAACTCGATTGAAATTGAAAAAGAGAAGAGGAGAGAATGGAAAACGGTCTGTCTTGTATGTCCTAATGGTAAAATGCGAAGAAAGCTCCACATTGAGAGAGAAAGAATGCAATGCATGTGTATTGTGTGTTGCTATGAAAAGTGGTCCTGAGTACATCCTAATGGTCTAATCTCTTAGTGGTGCGAAAATGTAAGGCAAGCCGTTTTTTGTTTGTGATCATGGTAGAAGGTAGTGATAAATGTGAAGGTAGTTTGGAAAGCATTTTAGAAATGTTGGTATTCTTAGCTCTGGTTAGGGTGTAAAATACATGTAACCCGGAAACAAATGATAAAAAAATTATTTCTATTCCTCACACTGGACTGTCCTCCCTTCACTGCCTGATAAGCCTTCGATCGCATTTTGTTCCTCTCGTAAGTCAGTGAAACGAACTGAAGTGAAGCCACAGATCAATTCATTTCGACAACATCCATCTGACTTTCCCTAGTAGAAGAATGACTTGAGAATGCACTCACAATGCATGACTTTTCCCCTACAACCCCCCCCCCCTGAATCGTTTTCACAGTAATACTGCTAATTCTGTAAAATGAAATGACTGGTATTAGGGTTTCTCAAGGGGCCGTAAAGTGCATTTATCTTTCGTCTAATTCACTCGGAGTGGTTGACTATCATACGTAGAGACATCTGTGCGAAAATTAGACGAATGAGAAATGCACTTTATTGCCGTTGGCATATCTTCTCTCGTCATTCCCCACCCTCTTACCTTTGCATGGAACTTGTTGAGATGTTGGAATGTCCTTGCATTCTCAATTCTCAATTGATCAATGATCTCCTGTTGCTCTTCATGGGCCTTCAGAAGTTGGTCGTTCTGCTGAAATGAAGGGGAACTTACAACAAATCAATTCGTATCTAAAGTTAAAAACTGAGCGGATCAAAATTTAATCACAGCGTTTCATCCAGTGACTATTCGCGGTCATTTGGAAACGTGCTAAATCGCAGCTTTTTGAAATCCCCACAGCGAGAATTGCAGTATTGCGATCAATATATCGCTGAACAGGGGACAGCTACAGTAGACTATTATACGTTTCGCAGTCCTCTAACTGACGTCCTGTTATGAAACGATGTGCTAGGATCCACTTCTTACAATGAGATGAAAGAGAAAACAGTTATATTGCACCACGTACATACCTTAGTGAGAGCGAGAATCCTCTCGTCCGTATCACGCATCACGGGACTGAAATGGCAGATATATAAAGATGTTCAATACAAATTCATTTTCATTCGTATACTAGTCTGCATTTCGCTGTTACTATTTGTTCACTGAATGAGACGGAGAAGTGACAGTTTATTGGCTCGTCAGGATGTCATTGTGTTTTGACACTTTCTTGCATTCTAGGCTAGTTTCTAGCACCATAAATGACCATGATCGTGACAAAAACACTAAGTGACGCTATTCGAAAATCATTGCGACCACCTTGCAGGGCGAAAATGGCCATTTTTGTATCAGAATTGAGCCAATTTTCGACGTGAGCATACTGAAAATCACTATTATAATCCTGTAATCCTGCAGGGACACGCTGTGACTAAACATATATGTCTAACACCCCTAGTACCAATCCTGCCCTCATGATCGATCACTCACTAGAATGTTGTCTCCAGTCCAATCATATTCGCTGTGTTGCCCAAGAAACGAGTGAACGAATCCTGACAAAAATACATTTAATTCACACTACTAAACGTATCGTCAAACGAACTACTAAAGTCCAGAATCCGAAACATAAAAATCACCCTCATGATCTCGTTGACTTTCTCCGTTGGCTCCTCGATGTCTGACAAATCGACGGCATCCTGAGTGGTACTTTATTATATAGTATACAAGCGTGATAAAAAAATGAGAAGTGACGGACACGAGCGCCATAAAGGTGAAATGGACACTTGCGCCTCTAGAGTGACGGAAACGATGGCGTCCGTTTTACCATTATGGCGCAAATGTCCAGGGCGTTCGCGTTCTTCACACAAAATCAGTACATGTGCACTTCACAAAATAGATACTCTTAAGATAAAAGCTAGGAAAATATTGATAACACATTCGAGTGGAGAAGGAGGCAACAAGCACCAAGTTTTACAGCAAGGGAATTTACAGGGTAAGAATATATTGAAACATCTGACCAAGTGTGATTGGTAAATTTCTTTTGCACTCTATTTGAGGGCATCGTGATACATATAACTGCCAGGTATGGTTGACTTCTCTCCACTCTAATTGTAAGTTTTTGGACGCTCCACCCGGCTTATACAATGGCGCTCTCTCCCCAATATATGTAACTGACCAGATCGGGCATTGATTCCACGTCCTCTTCATCTTCATCGTCTATGTCGTCAATTATAGTCTGAATGGGACGATGATTGAATGAGTGTAATCTCACCCTTTCATATATCATGAACTCAATCAGACATGGGTATTTAATGTAATGTGGCGGAAAAGAGACGAGTTGAGGGGATCAACCCATTTGCGCACAGACACTTGCGAATAACAAGCCACAACTCTTTCAGTTTTCATTTTCAAGATACACTACCAACAGTCAAGCTGCTTATTTCGATGAGACAAAGGACTTTCGTGTTGGTTGCGAATCATGATATGAAAGCGAAAAGAGTTATGGATTGTGCGCAAGTGCCTGTGCACAAATGGGTTGATCCCGAGTTGTGAGACAATGACAGTATTCTGAGTAATTTTGACCGGCTGTCAATATAGTCCTATTAACGACACCCTAGTATTCTCACCTCTTTGCCTCTCTTCTCACATTCAATCTCATCCTTTTCCTTCCTAAACGCCCTCAACTTCTCCAACCATTCATTCTGAATGGTCTCTCGTTCCTCCCGCGACTGAAACAAATACAAATTGAATCACAAACAATTGAACATTTATTTGAATTCATCTTCCATACCAAACAATAATGGAATCAAGGATGCGATGGTTAAAAAGAGAGAATCATCATGATTTCGACATAAAGTGATTTGGATGCGAAAAAGGTAATTCATAGAGCACTTACCTTTGCATTTTTGAAGACTCCTCCTTTTCCGTAGCGGCAATCTTGACATGGGCAGCTACACAATGTCATGATGAGAGTAATCTATTCATATCTACTAGACACTACGAGTTGAAAGTGTAATGAGTGAAATATTATTTACGTCTTAAATTGCGGCATATCCTTGACGCACTTCCTAGCCCATGTGTGAGCCTGAAACATTCATTCCAGCATACGATGACTAGAAACAATAATATAGCAGAGAATTCATGTTCTACCTACCTACTGCATTCAAATTAATAGAAATATTAAGGATATACAATCTTATAAATGCAAATAATCATGGATAAAAAGACTTGCACACCTTCTTAATGAGCCTATCCAAATCTGCAGGTCCCTTATCCTTAGTGTCGACCACTCTGGCTTCAGTTCGATTCCGAGGCACCCCTCAATCAATGTTCAAGTCCATTTATTGAAGTACATAAATGTGCGTTCAGTTAAATTGACGAGTTACAGTAATAACTAAGAACCAACATTCGGGATACAAGTCACGACGACGTTTCTTCTTGGGCGATGGAGGTTTCTCGGGCTCCTGGACCGCTGGTCGTTTCTGGACAATCTGAAGAATATATCCAGACACTTTCGCGTATCAGCATAATGAAAACAGAGAATTCCTCGGTATATCGATTGTTGTGGGATGCTGTGACACACACAGATCAAATACCTTCTTGTCCGCAGGATGCGCTGTCACCTTCGTTTTCTGCTCCACTTTCACAGCTGGTACGCCTGGAAATACATTTTCACTGAATTTTGAACCTGGTGATTTGGAGCATAGACACTATTACAAGGGTGCCGGCAATCGTGAGACGACCGATAAGGTTCGAAGTTCTGGTACTGACAAATCTCGCGAACACCCAACCCCCTCCCCCTTTCACTCACGTGTTAGGACGTTACATCCATCAGCATCATTGGAGGGACGAGAAGACGACTCAAGAAACTGAAACAATGTCTCGTTTTCAGATGAAATCGTTCAATAGCAAATTCAAAATCAGTGAAATAGGTTCACTAATTGCTAATCCGATATGCACGGATACATAATCTACTGTATCAACGAAAAGGATACCGTACCCGTTTCAGCTCCATTCTCTCCTTAATCTTATTCCACCTCTTTAGTTGGGATTCCTTCTTGAAAAGACTCATTGAAGGCGATCCATTCTGCAATTTGAGAAATTTTTAGTTTTCTAAAAGTTGCCTAGCCCTAAGAATTGTTAAGAAATATCATCATCAGTTCCCTTTAAATAAGTCCGAAAACGTCCGAATGTACGCGAACAGAGAGATAGACTAACGTGGATGTGTATCACAATGTCCTCAAATAGCGTGTAAACGAAAATTACCAATGACATTAAGATCTATGGCTTTGAGATAACCCACCTTATAAATTCCCTTAATGGGAGACTTTCTCCCTGTTGCCTCCTTCTCCTCTCGAATACTCTTTGCCCATTCAGCCACTGCAGTCTCCAATTGTGTCTTCTTCACTTCCTCTTCTTTCTTCTCATCAACTGCAGCCTCCCTCGGACGACAATGCGGTCGGACTGCAGTGTATCACATATCGGATGAAGGACGAGTGTGCCATGGACATTGCGCCGCAATGGAGAAATGTACACTTGCGCAATCATTATGCCATTCAAATGGCGTAAGAGTACATTTCACCATTATAGCGCAAATGTCCATAGCGCCTATCAGCCCACATTCCTCGACAAGAATGATCAGATTTGCAAAACAATTATTTCCTTGTACTTCCAGTCAATTGCCAGTCATCAAGACTACGCTCTAGAAGTGAAGGCAATTGAGCTACCGTAACTTGCACCCTATAAACTACCGTACTGACCAACGGTAACAGTTCCTGATCCTCTGACGACCTTGATGGAAGTGGGAATGGACTCTTTCACCTTCTCTTGTGGTGAGAGAGGTGGAGTAGAGGATGGAATTGGAGTGGAACAAGGAGTGGGAGGAGTCAGTGAAAGGGTAATAGCTTCTGGTGGAGAAGATACTGTAGGAGGATGATCAGCCGATATGACCGCGGAATGCGAAGATGATCGAGGGGCAGGGAAGTAGTCGGGCTGCAATAAATGATTCAATGATCGTAACTACAATTCAATGAACATTGAAATGTTGCGCTAGTTGCTTAAATATGCGTGGTTGTAAAAAAAAAGTGTTGCTGCAGCACTAGGAGGATATCCCTTATGACCCCCAAGTACCTCAAGTATCGTCGGTTCGAGACTCTTCGTCGCTTCCATAAGTGCAGCCTTTCTCTCACGGCGTCTTCTCGCAATTCTCCAGTCAAAGAATGAAGCTGTAACATATAATGTAAAAATATTATATTATTACTAGCATAAAGAAGACCTGCAAAAATTGGATAAATAAATACTTAGTAGTAAAAATAGCAGCATGACAGACTGTATTCACCAGGTTGTGAAATTCAAATTACAGTACCCCGAACGCAGTCGTGATATCCCTCGGGGAAGTTCTGCAGAAGAATTGAGATCTCGTCCTCAATCGCATTCACCTCCCTGGAATTGCGGCGATTAATCCAGAGTATAAATTCCATAGATAGACAGGGACTGTAAAAATAATTTCAATGCAGAGTGCCTCCTTCACAGGACATTATCCATTTGCTGAGTGATTGACAGGATATTTGATCATTTTCAACAGTAAAAATTTAAAATTTTCACTCTGCAGAGGGACGTCCTTATTTGCTATGTCCAATGGTGTCCATGTATGATTCCATAAGTTTGCTTACCTGCGTGGTGCGGGCTTCGGGCACAGAGTGTGGTTGAGAATCTCGGGAGGACTGAAAATGAAAGTAATAATTAGACGATTCGAGAAAAGTCAATATGCAATGTATTTGTATTTTGTATGAGTTGTAGCATTTTGAAACAAAACTGGCAAAGAGCTGAAAGGTTATCTGATGTAATCAACCCTGTTGCGAGAAACTCACAGGCGATAGTATCCAATAGTATTCAGCGGTGCATCCTTGTTATGGAAGTAGTTGAGGGCCTGAAAATCAGGCATTCGTATCAATTATTGATCGATACCGTATTTCGCCCTGTTTCTACTCGTAAGACCCACCGAGACCGATCCAATCTCCTTTAACTCCTCCTCCTTTGTGCAGAGTGCGTCCATCTTTTCACGAATTCCCTCTGAAATTAGAAATGAGAACGAACGAAATAGGACAAGGAGAAACATGATAATGGAATGCAATTCATGAAGAATTGCACGACAACTGCCATGTATTGCATCAAGACTACGACTCAATTTCACTTCCTGAGTGTCCAATGAAAACGATCGACACAGTGACTTCCGCCCTCCGACAATTACAAAGGGGTATTCCGTAGTCACGGCGCATTACACCACAACTACAAGGTAGAATAATGAAGATACCGTAATCTGAGAGTAGTCCCCTTTCATTCCTCCATTCTTCTCCTAGAAGATGAAGAAGAGACGTACGGAATTGGTGGATCTAAAAGCATGTCAAATAATGTCTCTCGTAAAATTGAAAGAGGCACACGCACCCATTTTGCGCGATTTCAAATACGATACATTATGTACTCACATCATCTCCAGCCACTTTGTACAGTGTGATGAGACTCTGCGTTGTCAGTCGACGAGTCCTTGGACGACGCTCAGGGAATATACTGCAAAGACTGAACTTGATTCTGTGTTAGCATCTTTTCGAAGCTTGTAATCAACGAACACAAAATATACACCAATGAAGCTTAGCAGTAACAGTAAGTATTTATGGAGTGGATTTTTATACAGTAAACCGTAAGAGTACTCACTCCAATGCTACCATTTCCGGATCAGGCTTCGGCGGGACTTTCGCTGACTGCATCTTCAATTTCTTCTGTAAAAAGATCACAATATCATTAATATTAAGGTACGAATAGATACATTTTTGCGGTGAACAATTACAACAAAGCAAACGTTCCTAAATGTAAGACATCAATTACGAAGCGACACTTAGGAACTATGCCCAACTGGACAATAGGCAGAGCAAAGTTCCAAAATGTTGAGCTCCAAAATGACAATTCCTAACTGTTGCCAAACAGTATCACTAACCGGATCTAAATTGTCGATTGTAGGTCGAATGATTCTCTTCTCTTCTAGTTCCTTCCTAGTCAGGATTCCATATCGTGCATCCATAGAAGAGAAGAAGTCTCTCTTCAATGTCCTCACTGTTGTTGGCATCAGGGCAGGTCTGTCCGGTTGACCACTGAATACAACAATACAGTAATCTTATGTTTAAAAATTCTAAATGAAGTAATTCACTATTTATTCAAACAGCTATAAATGCATAATTGCAGCTATTTTGCATCATAATCAATTGCCACCCTTCATACCTCGAATTCAGTGGGATGTTCCATTCTGGCACGTGGGAGGGGCGTCTATTCTTCGGAAAGTAGACTCTTAAATAGAGAATTTATGAAAATAAGAAATCTATGGGAGCTAGCAACCGAAAGACTCACTGATCATAGAACATTTTGGGCTGGTCAACTTCCATCTCGACTAGTGTGGGCTGCTTCATTTCTGTAGACTTCTTCAAAGGGCTTCCTGAAACATTCACAAACATTATTTCACGTCATTCGGAGAAATCATTCAGGTGTCATTTTTATAATAACGATTGGAATGAATAATAAACGAAATCCTGTTTAGAACGGCAGTTCTCTCTTTCGCTGTTAGTGAAACATATTACCTCCTGGTTGCTGCACTTCCACTTCCACATCCTTGAGTGCACTCGCCACCGTGTCTCCATCCATTGTCTCTGCCATCAGTCCTTCTCCTTCCTTCGATGCCGATTCATCGACAATCTCGTCCACTGAAACAGTGTGTGATTTAATGTTTTCAAACTCCTTCTATCAGTGGTCTTTTGTCCTCGGGCATTATATTAGTAACTCAAATGTGAGAAATAGCGCCGTATATTATTAGAATTTGCCAGTTTGCAACTATTCTTGCGCTCTACAAACACGTTACAGTACATGAACCAAAGGAAGACTAACCGCCTTCAGACATGGCGCCGTTTACAGAGTCCTGAACGTTGGTTCACCTGAAATCAGATTCTGTTTACGTCTATTCTATCATGATGATCCAAAACCAGCTAAACTAAGTCAATTCAGCAATAAAAAGCAATGTAAAACAATTGAAAGCAAAATTCTAAAACGAGCGAAATTACTGTAACCCGTGGTGATCAGAGGAGCAGATATCATTCGCCGGGTCAGAATTGCCCACAATAATTTATTTTTTTAGATAATATTTATTTGCTTCATATGAATTTGGTATTTGCCTGAGAGATAAATGTTTTATAGCATAAAATGAGCAAATAACCAGCTAAAGGACAAAAAATTCATTTGTTTATTTGTTTGTCCTCTTCGACTAGTCGTAAGCCGCTCTTTGGAAGATCCTCTCCTCAATTCACAGACAATGAATGCAGACAATACAAATTGTAGGCGTTTAGAATCAACAGATATAGCAGCCTATTTCTGCATGATAAGCTGCTTGTTCCAGCTTCCCCTACTGCCGGGGGCGCGCGCCGCCCCGCCGCGGGGGGGGGGGGGAGGAGGGGGGGAGGGGGGGTGGGGGGGGG
>JACMIF010003538.1:0-14336 GCA_014805445.1 Diplogasteroides magnus
GTCTCCCTTTTTGAATATCAGTGTGACCAGGGCTTCAGCGAGCTTTCCGGGAATGGGTTCTCCTCGTAGTAGTCCATTAAGGATTTCCGTGAGAAAGGGTGAAATGGACTCCTTTGCAAACATCAGCATCTCCGGTAGAACTCCGTCCGATCCACACGAGTGGCCGCGTTTGAGAGATGATATTGATGCTAGCAATTCTTCTTGTAGGAAATGGGGCAACTGTTCCTCTTCATTTGGGTTGTTTGATGGCAGTGGGACGATGGGAGTGTATAGCAAATTGTAGAACTCAGCGACGGCCTTCTCTGTTGCAGATTGTGAAAGGGCTCCGGTTGTTGGATCTGCCATGAGAAGTCTCTTCTTTGTGTGTTCCAGCTTCTGCTTCACCTTGACTATGATCCGTCCTTTCTCGATTGCACGCAGAATTGCCATATCCTTCCGTCTCCGAATGTCTTCCAGTAGGCTTAATCTCGCGGATTTGCAGGCTATAGAATAAGCGACGGTTTGGCTCGGGTCTCCTTTGAGCGTGTGGCGTTTGGCGAGGAGCGTAAGTGTATTGGGCGAAATCTTCGTAGCAGGAGAGACATCTTCCCAGCAATCGGATGCCGCTGATTTAGTAAAGGCGATGGTACGTTCGTATGCATCCATTGGTCCATTTGGTCGTTGACGAGAGATGACTGATCCAAGGGTTGAGGCGTTGATCTTGTACTGGGCAATGTTCAACTGTCGTTTCTTCTTTCTTGGTGGTCGCTAATGATGTTTTCTAGTTCGGATTGTAGCACGGACGAGTCGATGATCAGTATCGAAGTGGAAATCGTTGACAATGGTGCAGTTGATAACATCCACTGATGACGGGAAACATATGAAATCCAGTTGATGCTTGGTTTGACCATTGGGAGATCTCCAAGTCCATAGTCTGCCTCTTCGATGTCGGAAGAATGTATTGCTGATCTTCAGTCCGAGACGGGTGCACGACTCCACAAAAAGACGACCTCGAGAATTTGCATCAGTGAAGGAAAAAGGCCCAACAACATTCTCATTGCCTGGTTCACGGGCAACTCTGCCATTGAAGTCTCCCAACAGAACTGGATGCGAACCTCGTGGGGCATTCTTGAATTCGCCCTCAACTTGTTCTAGGAGATCATCATATTCATAATCAGGACATGCAGATGTGGGAGCATAGACTAGAACGAGAAAGAGGTTTCGTGTGCGGAGGTATAATGTAGCCAACCGGTCACTAATTCCCCTAAACTCGGCATGTCTTGCGAGATGTTGCCGTACTACAAATGCGACACCTTTATGTAGTGAGTGACCGCCACTGTAGAAGCAAACTGCTCTAGAGGTTGGAAGTGATAACGAACCTCTACCCACTAACCGCGACTCTGTACATCCAACCGCATCTCACCGAAGCTTGGCCAGTGCCTCATCGAGCTCCAGCAGACGGGATGGTGTAGAGAGTGTCCTGACGTTGATGGTGGCGAGTGAGATAAGAGAGCCGGCCATCAGAAGGTTGTACGACCACATGCGAACCACCTGGTATTTATGAGTTTCTTGAAACAAAAATGGCTTGTGTGTTGATGTAGTTATTGGAACTCTCTAATGCACATAAAACTTTGCCGTTGAGAGCCAGAACGCCATAACATTTCGTGTTCTAGTGTTACTATGTCAACACAGGGTCGCATCCGTGATAAGCACATCAACAATGCATTCGACATTAGTGACTCATGTGGATCGCTTGAAAACCAATTCCCTAGCACACTACCAAATTTCCAAGATGATCGCGAGTGAGGACCACTGCACCGAGGCTCTGAATCCAGGCTATTGTCTTAATGCTGATAGGGTGTGGCTAATGGGAATCAAGGACTCGCTAATCTCCTCCGCGTGGTCCGGTCTCGTACCAATAGACAAAGGTTCCGAGTATGAAAGCGGTTAAGCCGAGTTCTCGTGAACTCGTGAACCCGTACGCGCATGAATTGCGATAATTCGCTCAAATAACAAACTTACAGAAGCAGGAGAGGGACATTTTGCATTTTGTGTTAGAATTGCCGCCTAAATTCATCTGCTGCTGCTCTCAAATAAAAGGCAAATGAACAAAAGATCGAAGATGTGTCGCGGAACAAAAGTACATTTATCGATTTATGAAATAGGTATTCACAATATTTTTGAGGGATCAAATGGAGTTGTGTAATTGCCGAACGTATTTATGATTGGGGTTATAGATAATGTTTGTGAAACCCAGAAAAAGGTTCCGCAAATCATTTCATATTTTAGACGCTAAATGATTAGGACTGTGGGAGGAATCCGATAAATGGGTTGTGAAAATATTGTCTTACAAATACTTGGGACCCCGTGTATTTTTCAACAAATCAAACTTACCAGGTGGCAAGTCAAACCCAAACAGCTCAGCAGGACGACACAAACAGATTACGAAATGAACCCAAACAGATCAACGGGTCACAAGTTGAACTGCAACCCACAGCGAAGCCTCTGATAATCAGGGTTTTCATAGAGGAGACGCAGGGGTTGCATGATGTATTCGATGGGTGTTGTTAGTTTTGCGTACGATCATTCAAGGATTACCAATGAGTGCACCGTAGGGGTTGCGAAGTGACTAGTACGTTGGACGCTGCTCAGTTTTCGTCCAATCTACTCATTCTGAGTAATCAGTGCAACAAAATCACAGGGCGAAAATCCGCTCAGTGGACTCGGAATGGCTTTTGGTGGGTCAACCTATGAGAACACAAAAAATTGTGAGAATTGATTATTTTGCCACAGTTTATTTATTATCGAATTGCGAGCGGGACAGAGTTGAATCTCGTGCAAGACTGTCGTAATTACACACATCATGAAACAAATTTGGAATGAAAGTGGCTATGTCTGTGAATGCAAAATGTTATTTTCCCGTCTCTCATTATGTTTCATTCGATATTCATGAGATTCAGCCATCAAAAACATTTGATAGTGTCTTCACTCAAATCGTTAAAGAACTGAAATCTTTTCAAACATTTTCGATTCTATAGCACTACTCCAACCCCTCCTGGGTCCTTTTGTTATTCACATTCAAACATGGACAACGTTCCTTTATCTTCCACCCTCACCTCGCTATTTGCATAATCATGATGGTTTTACTGTTTAGTCAGGAGTGTTTCGCTGAAAATCCACGCAGTGTGAACTCCTACACAATATATTCTGTAACCATAAAAGAAAGATGTCGTATTTCGTCATGTAAAAAACACAGAAATTAACATACGATACTGCAAAGAAGACCTGTCGTCGCTAGTTATGAAGCTCTTATAGTTAAAACACGTCTTCAACAAAATGACTTATAGTATGTAGTTATAACAACTCTTCAAAACTCGTAAAACCTCCCCTTGGAAAGCCAGACCCCATAACATTTCGTGTTCCAGTGTGACTGTGTCAACACATGGTCGCATCCGTGATAAGCACAGCAACAATGCAGTCGACATTAGTGACTCACGCGGACCGTTTAAAGGCCAATACCCTGGTATACTGTCAAATTTTCAAGATGATCGCATGGCCGAGTGCGCCGATGATCTGAGGAATGGTCTTAGTGCTGATGGGGTGTCGGATTTAGAGCCCCTAATCTCTCTAGAGCGTTCCGCTATCGTATCTTTAGACAACGGCAGGGAATAGAGTGTGTGTATTGGAAGAAAACATCTCCAATGAGCAGAGACGACCGCTCCGGAGGGAGAAATTGCTGCGGCTTATAGTATTTTGTCACTCGGCTATTCCTTCCTGTACTATTCCCTTTGGGATACGACGCTCGGAACGGATGAAGAAGGCAAAATGACAGATATCCCATAAGTCAGTTTGTCTTGGTTTTAGCAGCCCTCTCTCATAAAGAGGCTAAGCCGAGTTCTCGTGAACCCCCACGCATGAATTGCGATAATTCGCTCACACAACAAACGTAAAGGAGCAAAGGAAGGGCTATTTTCTGCCTTCTCTGTTTGAATTGCCGCCTAATTTCGACTGCGGTTGCCGTCAGAAATGAAAGATTAATGATCGAAGATGCAAGTTGTCTATTTGTTTTTATTAATCTTTTAGGGAAAACACATTTACGGTCGACATTTTCATGAGTGATAAAGACTTTTTGAGAAATAAATGAACATGGTCATGCATGACTTCTTATCGTAAGTACTACCAGGCTATCTGTTTAAAAAATTATTTTTCCAGAAGCCCACGAAATTTTTTTGAGTGAAGTTAAGATCTTTGTGAAGCATACATGAATATGGCCATACATGTTTCTTTGCAGTATCAGCTGTTGACGATGCACAATTTTGAAAGAATACTACGTCGTGGACATTTGCGCTGTAATGACTAAATTGACCTATGCACCATGATCACACATCTGAAATGTTCTTATCGTTATCTTTTCATGGTAAGCAGCTTCTGTTGAGATCGAAGAGGTCGGAATCGAACCAAGATGATTACTCGAGTGATGGTTGGCAGAATGATTTCTTTATGGATTAACCTTCACTGGATGCATATCTTCATAGTAGCATATAGTAGCGTTGAAACATATGCGAAAAAGTATTTAAACTCTCAACCATAATTCGAGTGCATTGGTATGTCATTGTCCGTGATTTTCTAAGAACACGTATCGTTGTTCCGATCTTGTTTGTCGAAAACACACGCAGTGAAATAGCAAACACAAGTCGACAATAACCCTCAGGGAGCAGGATAATGGCAGAGAGAGGAATGAGAAATAGTGTTGAGAAGGTAGAGAACACAGACGGTCTCAGAAAACGATGGAGAATACAAAATGAAGAGTCTACCGGAATGAAAGGAAAGCCAGTCGTAATAGCATTGAATTTGAGTAGGGTGAAAAAATAAAGGAATGAGAGAGATTGTTGTGATTGAAGAGAGACAAAAGAACATGGGCGACCGTGAGAGAGTGTGCATATGGGAGAGAATTTAGAGAAGCTAGAGAAGTAGGCGAGGGAGTATTTCAAGTGAAGAGAGTGCAAAGAGGCAGGGTGTGAAGCTGATCGCATTATGGTCAGGGAGTAGAAAAGAGCGAGAGAGCATGCAGATCGAAGAGGGCCGAGACAACCAGAGAAAGGAGGAACTCTTCCGTTACTTCTGCATTAATCTGCTCCTCTGAGTTGTCTGCTTTCCTGGATTCATTGAAGTCACTCATTAACCCTGCCTTCTCCATCCAAGACAGTCGGCTATGGAAGCGCGCGAGGTGAGGAGCTCTATTATGGCGAGCAGTTTGATCAATTTATGTGTTATGTTTCACAGTGGATTCATCATCAAATGTATCGTAGGCTTGAAATATAACCCATAGTTATCAAACTGTCAACTCTATTATTATAGAAGAGCACTAGTCAGGCCTTTATTCGCAACCGTTGATCAAAAAACATGCTAGGTTGGCACTTGGTTTGGGAGAGATGGTTATGTTTCACGATGTAATTATATAACTTAAAGTTTGAGACGCAGGATCAGTGGAACATAACCGAATTCGCATACAAACTGCCAACAAAAGTACTCTAAACTCTGCGGGCACTAATCGGTCAACGCAACGACCACAAGCGCAAAATAGGGAGGTTTACGCCACTATGGTACATCATCTTCATCTTCATGGCACGAATGCTCACGGCACATATGCATTCCATTGTGAATATCTTGTTGTGTGTGACTGAAACAGATCCTTCAGCAATGCATGCACATTGTCTCCGACTCGAATCATTAAAGTGGGTACTGTAGCCAATCTTTGAAGATAGTTCGGTCTCAAATGGAAAGATACCCTCGGTTCTAAATCGCTAAAATTACCTTCATTCGACTCTTTCAAGTGGTTATTTTGAACGAGTGAGAGACGATTGAGAAGGGGAGGGAAACGAACAAAAAGATGCGTCAACCTTGGTCTAAGAAAAGCAAACTCACTCTCAAGTATCTATTACATACTAGGGTATAGCTATTTAAGCTACTCTAACCTCCCTAACGTCCGCAAAATAGTCGTCTATGAGCTCGAGAGCCAATGGAGAATAGAGAGGTTCGAATTCCTATTGGCGACTGCCTATTACATGCGCATATACAAGGAAGTGGGCACTTATGCGGGCTGGAGAAGTTATGGTTTTCATGAACCGAGATGGTCGCTTCGATTTCTCTACTCGTTCTTTGCCAGTACAGCTCAAATACGTTTCCAAGGGGCTACTTTAGGGTGTTTGGCATTCATGTAAGATCAAATAAACATGAAACAACTACACTTTACACCATAGAACGAATTTATATATTTGTCTATTTTCTAGAAGATCCTAAAAATGCTCTCAATTTTCTTTGCTTCATCATTCGCTCATTCATATCAGATATCTTTCAGTGAGCTCACATTGGCCAACATAAAACAATATAACTAAGTTGCATCGTTTTATGTTGTGAGGGGTAATCTTGAGGAACAGTGGAATGAATTTGAATGATGTAGACAGCAGATCACGGAATAGATTACGGTAGAATATATTGATTGATTGACTATTTATTGATTAAGGAAAATAAATTACTTCGATCTATTTCAGACCCTGAACGAGACGGTCCTCTCTCTCGTCCAAACCGCCCTTGGGGGCATCGAGGGTAACTCAACTAATGGAACGTTTCTGGAAACAGGAGAAGTCGGGGATCCTAACAGATGGCTGAGTAAGTGAAAAAAATAATTTTATATATCTTGCAACGTAAAATATTATAATTCATGTCTATCAGTTATTTTTCATCACCGTATAATTGTCGTTCATATTCTTTCATGAACCGTTTTATTGTTTCTGGGGACTAATATATAAAAAATGATGCACTAATGTTATAATTTGGATACATATCAGATAGTGGTATTTCCGTAAAATATCGTAAAACGCAGTAATAAATCAGTATTTCCTTCCGATATCCGTTACCGCAATCTCTTCAGTTTGGGTTGTCGGCTTCGGTTTCATCACCCTCTGCTCGTTCTCCGCCCCTCTCGGCATCCTCATCCTGCCATGGCTGGCAAAGTCAGTGATTTTTGAAATTCCCGCCTAATTCAAATTTTTAGCGCCAAATTCTAAATGCAAAATTCCAGATCATTCTACGAGCGCATCATGTCCTTCCTCGTGGCTCTGGGTATTGGCACGATCTCCGGCAGTTGCTTCTTCATCATGATTCCTACGGTTTGTTCAGAGATCAAAAGATCAAAATCCGAAAGATCAAAGATCAAATGCCAAAGTTCAGGCCCTGGGACTGACTCACATAGAAGGTGGACTGGGATACACGACCAAGTCATTCATATGCCTCGGCAGTCTGTATGCATTCTTTTCCGTCGATAGACTCCTGCAGTATATAATGGAGTACAGACGGGTGAGAGTCCAAACTACAAAGGCAAATACAAATACAAGGATCAAACATCAGAGTTTAGACGTTTATGAATGAAACGTCATTACATGTTTTTTTATTGATAATAGTTATTTACAACAAAGGCTCGATCACACATTGATTAAAAGATACCCCAAAAGCTATATTATTTTGGTGAAGCATAATTTTCGGAATGAATTATAGCCAGCACAACCAAAGCAATCCTTTTTTGTGTTAAAGTACGAAGAAACAATATCAACGTTTTTATAGAAGAAAGACAAAAAAATAAATAAAATAATCAATGATAAAACCACAAATACAAAGATCAAAGATCAAACTATAGAGACGAACTGCCCGCACCCGAGTGCACGTCGCGTCGATCAAGAACACCATGAAGCAGAAGCGGCAGGAGACGGTATGCGATTTATCGTCTGACTGATTGCGATAGAGAGGCTAGATAGTTGTTGAGATCCGTTATTATCGACTGATTACGGGTAAATCTCAGGTCGAGACCATCGTGTCCGAAGCGGACGGATTCTCGAGTGCCACCACTGAGTCACAACGAGACGACGACTCTGAGAGGGTTTGTCAGCATTTTCATCTATGGACAGATCGTACAATATGTAAAATAATTTTGACGTGTCAATACTGTGTTGAAATAGACTGGAAACAATAAATATATATTTTAAAAAAAAATCATTTTCAGAATGAGCTAGAAGTGGCCGTGCTGAACAACATCGTGGCTCGAACTGTGAGTTTTCAGTTCTTGTTTGGGTAGGGAGAGGATGCAGAAATGTATGTCTCTTCTAATTCCCTCGCAGCGGTTGTCCTTCCAATACGATGGATAACCGCTCCGAGGGAAATGCACCTCTGCTTCCTTTCCCTACCCTATTTCTTGCATTGAACATGACTGAAGGCTACAGGCTTGTTTTCCATTATTTGCATTTAACGGCCGCCATGTTCCTACTGACATCCTGATCCCTTTTAGCTTGTGACAATCGGTTAAAATGAGTGTGCAATGATCTATGAACAACGACGAGATTCGTTTTCATCCGCGCGATTCAACAGTTTATGGTCATAAATCGATCTCCCTTGCATGCAAAACACAAAGCAAAGCTTGTTTTCCCCTCTTCCATCCTCACAGAAATGTTGTTATTTGTCTCTCTTAACCTTTTCTGAGTGTAGAAGTGATGAGAGACACCATATCAGGAGAGGGGAGAGACGACGAGACGGCTGTAACTGTCCGTTAAACCCGCGTATTGTTCGCAAAAGTCGTTTACGACAGTCGGGGTGCGCTCATTCATGATCGTACGGGACTGTGTTGTGCATTGATGTGTTGCTCATCGTACAGCACACCTGAGGAACTCTTCTTTGAAAAACGAAATAAAAATATATCTTTATCCATTCTATATAACTGATTTATTGATTTCTTCGGTAACCACGAGCCAGGAAAGTTGCACACAAATGCTTAGACAATATAAACTTTAGTAAACACATCCGAAATTTTTCTCCGCTTTATTTTGCCATTGAAAATAAGAGGGTATTATTCCCTTGAAACACATTAACGCAGAGTTCTGAGAAATGGTGCTTAGACAATGACGCACGAAGATAATCTTAATTGTGTGGTCGGTGCAGTTCCCACTTACTTAAAACTTCCCTAAACTCTCTCGATTTGCACACTCTTTCTCTCTTATCGCGGACCAGAAAGCAAACTTTAACCCGTTCAAAAAGCAGTACGAAAAGCTAATATCGTCGAATTTCTATGAGTGAATCTTCTTATAATTGAAGAGCAAAGACGGGAGATCGAATCAGAGTGAATTGTGCTCCCGAACTCCGATTGTCTGTAGGGCTTGGTTGAGGAAAGTTCAAATGACTTCGGGATCAAGATCAACGATCTTTTTACCAGAGATTGAAGTATTTGAGGTAGAAACGTTTTGGAAAAGATGCGAAGCCTGAAAAGAACCACATCAAAAACGTAACATACATTTTGATCATTTCAGTTCTCCACTCGCCGTCGAATCGCCGTTGTCAAGGCCATCGACGACATTGAATACGAGGATAGAAGGATGTCCGCTCCTACATCGCCCTACGTGCAGAACAAGGTCAGTGCGACGGTGGCTCAGTGGGTAAAACAGCAGCCTCAACGATTCGAATCCACGTGACGAAATTTTTTTCAGTTCGGCAATGACACATTGCGGCGTGTGAACAGCGACTTACATCATATTGTGAGTAGTGTTCCTTCACGTTTCCTGTGGCTTTAAAATGATTCTTATTGTTTCACCTGAATACTGACTGGAAGAAGGGGAAGCGGTTCTGACTGCTAGTTCAACCTTGAACGAGTTACGCCATGTCGTTTCAACCCGTTTTCCAGGATTCCAGTATATCCCTAGTGAAATATAACCATATTCTCTCTTTTCACTACTATAGCGCAAGTGTCCTCGGCTTTTGCCATACAACCGAAAAATATATCGAGAAATGAGAACTTATGATTTGACGCATAATACTTTTTATTAATCGGAAATTCAAGGGCGAGGTTCCATCCGACTATGACGGTGTTCAAATGCATCATCACTATCATCACAACAATAATGGAAGTGTGATATCGATTAATGGGAAGCCGGTCGGTGTTTTATTTGAAAGTGAAACTATTTAGGCTATCAAAAATCAATCAAGACTGCCAAAATAGTGTCGCAACATTTCTGAATATTTTTTGTTTGTTTCAATGTACACCCAACTCAAAGACAGATCAAAATTGAACAGATATTCATATTTAATAAGAACAATTTAAGCACATCTTCGCAAGTTTCTCATAAGTCGTTCTCATCCAGCAGTTAATTTTCAAATTAAACTCATTTCATTGCGCTACTTTTCCGATGCAGGATCAAAATATTGGCTATTCGCGAATTAGAGATGCAACGGAAGCTTTTTAAAATTTATTTTCAACATTTTCAGAAGGCCGATGATGAGATCTCAGTGGCCGTGGAGATACACGAGAAACACCTCGTGAGGCCTGCCGAGATGGAGGTTGGGTATATAAAAATCATTTTTAAAATACAATCATTTTTGAAATTTAATTACAGATGAATGTCTTTTTGAATCATCGTTTTAAATTTTCAGTAAACATTTTAAAATATTTATTTTCAGATAGCCAATGTAGCCTACATCATCATCATCGGGTCGTCGGCGAACAATTTCCTGGACGGAATGAGCATGGGTTAGCTCTTTTTTTTTAGAATTCGCTATTCTGAACAGTCGATTCAGCTTTTAAAAAAACAAGAACCCCGATTTCAAAATCAATTTGAATAAATTTCTACAATGTGTTTGTATTTGTATTAGTGTTTCTAAACCGGTAATTTTATGCATTTCTCATTGGTCGAATTCCCTCGGATCGGTTGTATCTCACATGGGAGAGACAACGGCTCCGCTTAGATCAGACGAATGAGAATTGCACTTTATCGAATAAAATTACCGGTTTAGAAACACTAATTTGTATGATATTTAGGGGCCGCCTTCGCAGATTCCATGATGAGAGGTGTGAGCATCGGAATAGCCGCGTTCTCGCAACAATTTCCACAGGAACTCGGTTCGTTCTTTCCGAGCCAGCGCGAAAGACAAAGCGCCAAGGACATCAGCGCCATTATGGTGAAATGAACACTTGAGCCGCCTTGGCACTTATCTACTTTATTCATCACTGTTGCTCAAATGTCCAAGGCGCTTTTTTCACCCGAGCGTATTTATAATATATAGTCTTTGATGTGTCACTCACGTAGCTATACTGACTCGATGGCTCAAAACGAAAATTAAGGAATTTAGAAAAAAATAATATTTTAAAATGATTATAAATTCAAGGCACTCTCGCCATTCTCGTCAATTCTGGTCTCGGGCTCAAGCGGACTCTGCTCATTAACCTGGTGCCCAACGCCCTATCCTATTTGGGATTCGTCATTGGTATGGAATTGCCATGCAGTTATACGTTTTATTAAATTATTGCAAATCTCTTAACTCGAGTGTAGCGTCTTCGAAAATATTCAGACATATTGTTACCATGCGCGAAGCATATCCTATCATTTTCTAACAAAAAAAAGTGTTCATGGGCGTAAAAATGTGTAACTTCCGTAGGAAATCACCACTTGAACATACATATAGCCCGTTCAATTTCTCTCTGTAACAATAAAAGGCCAGTAGGTAAAAAGCACATTTGAATGTTATTGCATTATGCAATATCAGAGAATACCAAGACTTATGCGCATAGTAGAGTTTCAGCGACATCATTGAAATATTAAGATCTGCATGAAACATATTTCAAATAGCTTACTATTTTTCTTTCTTTGTTTTCTGATGCGAATTCAGGAATCCGATATTGATTGATGACGTCATAGTAGCAACAGACAGACAAGCCATTTATGCTTCAGGAGTGCTCCTCGACAACATCGGCGACAGCTACGACACGTACATCTTCGCCGTTTCCTCAGGGATGTATCTGTACGTCTTCCTAGGAACTCTGGTACGATATATTTTTTATATAATATTAATTGTAGAAATTGCATATTTAACCAATTCACCTATGTTCTCACTCTTTGCGACGTTGCCTCTAAGAAAACTGCGCGAATAAAGAATATGCTTCAGATCCCCGAGATCCGGGAGTCCACAGAAGAATTGATCAAATCTAATCTGAAGGAGTCATTCCTGGTCACTGCCCTTCAGGCAATCGGAATCTCTGCAGGAGTAGTCTTCATGTATTTTATGAATCAGCTCGGTGACATTGAAATATGAAATCTTACCGTAATCCGTAGACATTTGTGACAGGAGTCGCCCAATATTTTTTCGATTAATGACTGGTTAGCATTTACATCATTACTCTTACCGGTTAATCACATGCGAGATTCTTTACCATCACAATTTTAAATCGTCACTAGAGCTCCCTCTTAACCGTTTAGTATATTTCTTCGCTGTTCGATTCAGTTTGTTCCAGGTTCTTCAGTTACATTAATCAATATTTTCGTGCAAGGAGTTCACTCTAGTCAATCACATATCATTGAAATTATTCGCTGTTTTTCGTGGCGCTTGTTTCATACGGGTTGAATTTCTCGTATTCTAACCTACATTACTCAGTGATTCTAACTACATTTGAATGCCTTAGACATTGCAATAAAATGTTTTTGCAAGGAATGAATTTGTCTGTTTCATTAATTTCAATGGCGAAGAAAGTGAACGAATCTTGAATGTAGAAAAATGAACGATTATGCGGACAGTATGAAACTAGAGTCCTGAAAATGTGGTTCCAGTTTCTAGCTCGATTTCCATGCATTCTCCGCGTGCTTTTATGTCACATCAAAAAAATTTCCAAGCATTTTAGCGCAACCTAATGCTAAAATAGTACCACCTGAGAAGCGAAATAGCCCTTTTCACGGCAATCCAAGTATGTAGAACTATTCCCGTATCAGAAAACGTAAAATGCACGCTTTTCCCTATAGGTTTACTAGAGGAAAATATTCAATAGAGACGCTGGAAAAGTATATGAAAAATTGACACAACACCCGGACTTAGAATGAATAAGAAAGTCACCTGATATTTAGGGCTAGGGCGACTATTTAATCTGTGCTTTAGGATATTCTTCATCGTCGCACGGTTGTGCTTCATTGCTAGAAGAATACAGTGTATTTTAGATCACAGAATTTATGGTTGGCAGTTTTGACCACTTTATGGGTTATGATTCATAGAGGGCACATCATCAAAAATGTAGTAGCTTTGAAACACTTTAGGGGCTCCTCGCAATCAGGTCTTATGAGACCCAGCCCGAGCTTAGCATGTGTCCTATTGACATGAAGCGAACGCGGTCGCGTCGCGGCTGTACACATTTTTTTCTCGCGACCCAGTCAGCGCTGTCACACCTCTACTCCCATGCTCCTTCTCGAATTGCATTATATCCTTTTGCGTGCTTTTACTTGTAGCTATTGTCTTCTTGCAAAACATGTCACTTAGGTTCGGCTTGACATCACAAGAAGTGCATTATGGACGGTTGATGTAAAAGTGCACTTGCGACGCCACATATTTTCTTGTTCAATCGCTTCATCTGGAAAATTTACGAGTTATATTAGCGATGTTTTTAGATCGTAATGTGTCAGCTATACGACCTTTTCATCAAACTATGCAGCGGGGAACGTCGACTGTGCGTTGACTGCCTGAGAAAGAACAGGAGCCATCAGTTCTATTACTTTTTCTTTGGTCTTTTGGTATGTTTTCATAGGGTGTCGCATGTGAGTCTTTTAGTGCAATCATCATGTATTTACACTCAGCTGTGCGGTTGTCTATAAAATGCAGACACAACCGCGCCTCAGAGAGTAGAGACATGACGAATGCGCTAAACGAGTCATATGCGACAACCTAGTTTTTGGGCTTCACATACATCTCTATTTTCTATACATATGTTGCTAGTGAGCTTAAGTTACATCGTATTGGATGAAGTCGTATACGAATACGAAGGCGAGGCTATCAGCCCTGGTTATGGTAGTAACGGAAATTGTATCAATTCGATTTTCAAAAACGGTATTTTTCAGTCATTATTCTCCGGAACGCGGTTGTCTCACTCGATGAAAGACGACCGCGCGGCTGAGAAGAATGACACCAAATTTACCGTTTTGCACCCATGGTACGTACATACTCCCACATAGGACTTGGTGTAGTAGGGATCGCCTTTTGGAAAGAGTTTTGGAATCCAATATCCAAGACAACGGCACGCCGCTCATTTCGTTCCATTTCAAAACGTTCCAGCATGTTGCGAAGGATTTTATAAGCCGAAAGGCTTTGGATTCCATTTTCAAGGAATGTTCCAAAAGTCGATTCCTAATGTGTAGTGTAGTAGATCGGTGGCGACCACAGTACATCATTTCCATGTTCCATCATTTCAGGCCGCCGGCTGCCTCACTCTCACGTATTACGGCACTTGGTCCTACCGTGCTGATGGCTCGACGCAGTCGTATTTTCTCATGGCACTCATCTCTCTCGTA
>JACMIF010003539.1:0-14325 GCA_014805445.1 Diplogasteroides magnus
ATGACTATATAATAGCGCAATTTTCTCTTATGCGCTTTCTTCATCCTTCATTGTAGTTTCAAATGTCTAACCTTTTGGCCAGGGATCGAGCGGTAAGAACGCCCTTAAGGGCATTTGGCAAGGGGTCATATTTCATGGCGCAAATCAAACAAAGTCTGATGATTTATGCATCTGAGGAACTTGTGTTACGTGGAAGGAACGTGTTGAGAGAGGGTGCTAGCGATTCTGAATCGGTAGCGAAGTGCATTTCCCAGTTGTATAAGTATTTTCTGCGGAGCTTTTGTCTCTGCGAGCGATAGGCAACCGCTCCGTGGAGATTTGACGAATGAGAAATGCACGTTTTTACCGATTTAGAAACCCTAGTAGAAATGTGAGCCATGGCGGCAAATGAGATAGGTGTCGTCAATTAACAAGTCAAGTGGTTATTGTGAAAGGTACGCATACATACAACGACCGACAGGCGACAACGTTGTGGACATTTGCGCCTTAACAGTTTTTGAGGTACAAATGCTTTAGTTTCGCGAATCAGACGATAAAATCAACACGCACAGTCTTTGAGCGAAATATGCAACCTGCGCATTCCTAATTGTTTATGGTGCGAAAAGGGAGAATTCAGTTAGCTAACTTGAGACATGCAGAAAATGCTTCTAAATCTAGCTCGTGAATATGTCGGGCCTACGAAGAATCATGGAAATGAAGCGAGAGACGCGCGTGTTGGAAGTGTTGGACGAGGGAAGCAAATGATGAATCATATTGGATGCGCTGTAGCGAGCGAAAACAGACTGCAGCTAAATATGTGTCGTCATGAATGAGATACTTCAGCCGTAATTTGTTGGAGAAATCACCGATGAAATGCGCTGATTATACAGAGAAAATGCATCATTCAAATGCCCATTTAATTATTATCATAGGAATGCTTCTCATATGGATATGCCCGAGCACAGAGATATGTTACATTTCGACCAGGATATACCATGCGTGAAGCATAACCAATGAAATAATTATTTTTACAAGACCAATCTCGAGACGTCACTGGAGACCGCGAGACGCTTCTTCAAAAAATTAATCCGAAGGAATCATAATCGCCTGGGACCAAACAGCGATTTACTTCACGAGCGATGCGTAGAATCTAATGTGCTCGGTTTATGGTTGGGTATTTGACTACATTTTCACATATCTTTCAATGCTACCATGATACGCGAACCATAACTAGGGAACGACTTATGGATCGTTTTTGGTTAGTGCGCACCATTGAACCATTCTCTTTCGCACATCATAGACGACCGGTCGAGTGAGAGCATAGACAAAAGTCTGTCCATAAGCCGTTCCCTAACCATAACCCATAAAGTAATCATTGTGCCAACATTATAACTCATGTTTGGTAAACTATCTGCTTTTCAGTTCCTGAAGTACACGAAAATATATGGAGAGATTTCACCGCGCTTCTATATTTCGCATTTTGAGATTGGGCATTATTTCCTCTTTCCAAACATTTCGATCAACACGAAACAATATACGAACGGGAATATAACACGTTGCCGCAATTGCGAGGAGAAGAGAGTGGAGGCATTTTATTGCAATGATTCTGACTTTTCTTCAGGCGAAAGGTCAAATCTCATATATGATAGACTCAAGCGGAGAAACAGGAGAAAAGATGCACGGGGCGATTATTAGGGGTTCAAAAACGGTAAATTTGTTGTCATTCTTCTCCGGAGCGCGGTTGTCTCACTCCATGATAGACGACCGCGCGGCGGAGAAGAATGACTGCAAATTTACCGTTTTTGAACCCCTGGTGATTATTGCAATATAGGGAACGTATTATGGAACGCATATTGACAACCGTTCATTTCTTATCGCCTAACTTGATTAATAGCGGGCTAAGTGAAATACGGCAATTCGGAATGAAGATAGACGGCTAGAAATTAACGGCTGTCAATGACGTTCCATAATGCGATCCCTACCCCATAGCCAAGAGCAGAGACGGAGAAAAGATGCGAGGGGCGTTTATTGCAATGTGCAAAGTGCCCCTCGTGCAGCCAAATGACAGCCAAATGATTCTGCTCAATCTATGAGATTGCATCTTAAAGAACCACAACACTGGTGATGGCTGATAGATAGAAGAGCGAAAACGCACGTGGTGCTAAACAGCGTTTGTTTTACCGCAGAAAAAGTCAATACCCCGCGCTCGAACGATTCTACTCGATGAATCGGCAACATGACATTCATTTTTCGTTTTCGCATGATTTCGTTGTTCGTTTCTTCGACCAACGATCTTAATTTGGAATATGTTTCAACTGTGAGATAAATAGGCCAGGCAAATATGAATTCGATTTCAGTCAATTCGTAGAGCCTCAATGAGAAACATAATCCAATTGTATTACGCAATCTAACAGTGATCAGTCGGGATATTTAACAGTGAAATCGTATTCCTGTTATTAGCATGTTGTCACAATTCGGCTTCCTCTGGGAGGCGCGGACGATAGGGTTTCTAAATCGGTAGTTAAGTGCATTTCTTATTCGTCGAATAAATTCGAGTCGACTCTCTATCGTACACAGAGACAACCGCTCCGCGGAGATTATACGAATTAGATATGAGCTTTACCACTTTTTTTGGAAACCTTAGCGGACGCTACTTTGGTGGTTCGAGCCGTGAATATGACTCATGAATAACTAAGATGCATGCGTCCGTGGGAGTAGAGGGATAGCATTGAAGACACTCTCGTCTTGCTCCATCCACATCCCCCCCCCCAATATCGTGACGTCATCTCCCGAAAAGATCCGGTGCCGAAATGGCCATACTGCGCACCGAAAACAACCTGGCAAAAATTGTCACGAAACTGACGATGTCGGAACAAGAGAGGCTAAATATCGCCAGATGTTCGGAGTTCGAATGCACAAATCACCGTATCATGGTCCATGCTAAGCGCTATGCAGCAATGCCTCGTATAATTAATTGATCAACCGTAATCAAAGATGTTCGGAAAATATTTTAAAAAATCATCGTCTCGCGCAGAAAACTCGAGGGAAAAACGAGAAAGAGATAATTACGGCTGATGAGACGTCAGCAGATTGTGATTATATATAGGTTTCAGATCGAGTTTTATTCGGGTTTCTCATACCCGTCATCAGTGCCTGTGCGATTTCTACTTGTCATAAAATAATGCAATCATCTGTGCAGCGAGCTTCTGAGTATACGAAAAGAAACGAGTTCTTCGATCTCAGAATGTGTGGTCTTACTGAAATTAGCAGCATCCTAAGAGCTTATTCAAACAATTCAAACACTCCACTCTCACGGGGAGTGCCAATCGTGTGAATGGACGAGCGATCAGGAGGGACCAGCTTTTACAAGGGTGACGCTAACTAGGATTTCTAAATCGGTAAAGAATGCGTTTGTTATTTGACTGACCAGGGAACGGTCTGAGGGTGGGGTCAAAACCAAATGCAATGAACATGTGCGCTGGATAGCGATAGGTTGGGAGTGTCCAAAACTGAGATCAAACTTCTCCATTTTGGACAAAAAATTTTTTAAGCTTTTTTCATGCCATGTTTGAAATTTTTTGAAGCGGAATTCAGACTTCACTGAGGGACATGCATGCCTTCAGTGGAGAGTACTTAAGAAGTACATTGCAGAGGATTTTTTCTAGACTTACTGGTTTATGCATGAAAGTGGGAGGAGTCGTCAAATGGGTGACTTTTTCTTGCTCCCTACCACCAGGGGAGTAAGAAAAAATAGGTCTCAAAAAAATTTTTTTGACCCCCCGGCTTGAGAAAAAATGAACCAAAAATCGATCCCGATGACCTATGACTTTTAGTATCAATTCTGAAAGAGTATTTTTTGAGAAATTTTTGGCGCCAAGATGAGCTTCTGAAATCAACTTTGAACCGAGTTATGATCGTTATTCGTCTCATTTTTCCGAAATTTTGGTGACGAAATGCCATGTTTGGGATTTTCTACAGCAAGAAGAAGGTTTCGAAGAGGGTCGAGCCTGACGGCATTGGATAGTACTTCAGTAGTATATTGCACGGGATTTTTACTAGGTTCACTGGTATAGGAAATTGCATCAAAGACCATAACAATCGTAATTCGAACTTTTATCGGTGCCCCTATATATTTTTATTTCTCCCACGGTATCCTCTACACACAGGCGGAGTTTGGTCACGATAGGACCGTTTTGAAAAAATGGCATTTTTTGGCTCTTTTTCGTCAATAACTCAGTGGAGAAATTTTTTTGGGTGCCAATCTGTAGGCAAAATGTTGCTCATATACATATATGCATGCATGATTTTTAGGGAGATATGGGAACCACTTTCAAAGTTTTTACGAATCTTTATTCTGATTTTGTGGACATGCGGAGCTCCAAATCGGTCTCATTTCGTCCGTTGTTCTGGCCTCGCAGGTGAACCAGAGAGGTATCACGCCGTGCATGTCTGTGCCTAATCGTCAACTATAAGTTGCCACATTGAATAGAGGATATCGCCAATGAGTGAGAAAATACTAAATTTTAAATCCCCGGCTTGAGAGAAACCACCTGACATAAATTCGCATATTCAGGCACTCACCGCGTCTTTGTGCCTATACCAGTGAACCTAGTAAAAATCCCATGCAATATAATACTCAAGTACTATCCAATGCCGGCAGGCTCGACCCTCTTCGAAACCTTCTTCTTGCTGTAGAAAATCCCAAACATGGCATTTCGTCACCAAAACTTCGGAAAAAATGAGACGAATAACGATCATAACTCGGTTCAAAGTTGATTTCAGAAGCGCCAAAAATTTTCTCAAAAAATACTCTTTCAGAATTGATACTAAAAGTCATAGGGAGCGATTTTTGGTTCATTTTTGGGTCATTCAGGCACTCACCGCCTCTTTATGCCTGCTCCAGAGAACCCGGCAAAAATCCTATGCAAAACATTACTGTAGTATCTATCCAATGCTGGTATGCTTGACCCTGTGCGATGCCTGCTTCTTGCCGTAAAAATTCCAAACATGGCATGTCGTCACCAAAATTCGAAAAAAACGAGTTCTCAAGCCGGGGGGTCAAAAAAAATTTTTTGAGACCTATTTTTTCTTACTCCCCTGGTGGTAGGGAGCAAGAAAAAGTGGGTCATTTTCGCATGTCCAAAAATAGTGAAAAAGTCACCCATTTGACGATTCCTCCCACTTTCATGCATAAACCAGTAAGTCTAGAAAAAATCCTCTGCAATGTACTTCTTAAGTACTCTCCACTGAAGGCATGCATGTCCCTCAGTGAAGTCTGAATTCCGCTTCAAAAAATTTCAAACATGGCATGAAAAAAGCTTAAAATTTTTTTTGTCCAAAATGGAGAAGTTTGATCTCAGTTTTGGACACTCCCAACCTACCGCTATCCAGCGCACATAGTCATTGCATTTGGTTTTGACCCCACCCTCAGACCGTTCCCTGGTCAGCGGAGATGTAGTGTTTTAGTATTTTTCAAAATCTTCTGTGTATCCACCAACAAAATTAAAATTTCACCCATAAATGCTGTTGTTGAAACCTATGTGAAATTACGTGTAAAAGACAGTGAAACGGAGAAGTAGCACGTTGAAATGAGAGCGCACAGTTAGTCAAAAACGCATCTAGTGACTGCATATAACAGCATGTAACAGATATGATGCATAATATTGACGACTACTGCTTGACCCTGTGGAGAAACTGAGCAGTTGTTGATCATCAGATCAAAAATGAAGATTCTCATCAGCTTTCAGAATATCAAATTCAAACACTTCTCTTCTGAATTTGACTGATGAGAACTCATTGGTAAATTGAAACGGCTGCTAATGGAAGAATCAGCGACGCCAATGTTCTGGCGTAATTTTGGGATTGCAGGTCAAACATTAAGTTTGTCTTATGTTTCGGAGAAGAAGCTGATGAGACAGCACAATTCCCAATCAAACAAACATTTCTTCTCCCACGACAGTGTCAATCTTGTGATGAAACAGATGAGGAATGCAGATGATGGGGGCTATTTGCGCGAGAGCTTACGCACTGTGGTAGGCGATTCCCCCATAGTATTATTCATGTAAACTGGATTGATCTTCCGAATGCGAACACTACCCCTGATTTCGTAACTGTAAGACGGTTACTCTCTCATATTTCCATGCTATTTCATCGCATTAATCGTCTCTAGACGTGATTCGTCTTATGTTTCAGCAGCACTACATATAGAACGAATTTCACTTCAGATTACATGAATAATATCATGATCCAAGCACTGCGAGTTGCAACAATTGAATTAGATACCAGGTTGTCGCTATCAGTGACTTTAGCGCAATTGTCATTCGTCTAATCTCATCGGTGCTACTATCTATCACATGAGATTGACAACCGCTCCGCGGAGATTAGACGAATGCCAATTGCACTAAATTCACGGACCCTATTAGATATAGCAATTAAAACATTTTAAAAAATAAAAATTTGTCCAGCACGGAAAATCACGACTATGAAGGAGTACGGTAGGAAAAGAAGGATGGACAATGATGGTTGAACAAGCGCGAGGCATGCCTCTTTCCTGCGTGTTTCTGGCTTATTAAACTTAAAACCAATTAATTGTAAGAGCGGTAAGGGCGTGGTTAGGGGTGGTACAGTAAAGTCACGGTTGTCCAAAAATTCTGAAATAAAAAAAAGAAAGAAAATAATACCTAGTGACCATGACTAAGCGCAAGAAAAGTGAAGGAACAAAAATACTTTTATAAAATCAATGGAATAAATAGATACGAGAACCGTTTTCTCGCAAAGATCTGTTCCTTTCAAGAGATAGAGATCGCCACCCAAAGGAACGATAAACAGCGAATGCACAAAATACGCGAAAATATTCCGTCACGCCCAATATGGGCCCAGAATAGTAACAGGGATGGCATATTTGGGATGTTACACTCAGTCCCGGTAAAATAGGTAGGTCAAGAAATAGGAGATCCTTTTTTTCTTCGGTACTTCCTCTCAAATTCACTCTCGTGATCATTCAAAAGTGTTTTACCATTAGATATCTCACACTGCTCTATCAGCACCTGTCGATAAATTGTGCATGTGAATCCTAATATTGTTTGGACCTTTCAATGAGAGAAAGACAACCGTGTCATGGTCGGTTGCGCCATAGTGGTGAAATGAACTCTTTATTTCGCGATCATGGCGCAAACGTTCCTGGCGCCCTTTTCTTTCTGTCGACGCTGTCTATTTCACGTGAATCTGTTTGGTTATGTGATCACACATCGCTATCACGAGCGAGTTGCACTTCAATGATAACACAGCACAGTGAACACACATGAGCTAGGGACTAGGGTCTAACTCGCCTGTTGTCTGATTCTCGAGGAGCGGTTGTCTGTTGCATGAAAGAGATAACCGCTCCTCGGGAAACAGACAACAGACGAATGCACTCTACTCCCGATTTAGAAACCCTAGTGAACACACATGTGCTAGGGACCGTCTAAAGAACCTCGAAGTGCATTCCTTTTCTCTAAGTCATTCGGAGCGACTGTCTCTTGCCGTTGACGGACAGCCGCTCTGAGTGACTTAGAGAAAATGAATGCACTTCGAGGTTCTTTAGAGGTTCTTTAAACGGTCCCTAACATGAGCTAGGGATCAAATCTATGCTGATTGTTTAGCGGAGCGGTCGTTCATCGAAAGTAGAGACAACTGCTCCGCAGGGATTAGAAGAATGAGAAATGCGTTTGGCTATTGATTTAGAATCACTAGGGATCAATGATGTGTATTCCAGAGAGACTTTCGCAAAATTAATTTTAAAAAATATTCTGGAGTCGTCAATTCTCAAGTGAATTGTATGGCGCAAAGTCCACTTACCTGATAACCGAGTGAACACACATGTGTGCTAGGTCAATGACGCGCATGGAATTTTGCGCTATAATGAAGAAATCCCCTTAGCAAAGTAGGCTGGAATCTAAAGAGTGGCTTTAAATTCCAAAATACGGAATGCAATTGCTTACGGAATAACTATTATTCATCCTATCTAAACGGTTATTCCTAGTACGCGTCTCACACATGGATGCCACAATGGTATCTCTTTTTTACGTGCTATTTCTTTCTTACTGGATATGTTTCAACTGGGAGATAAATATAACAGAACAACAGTTCAGTTAGGACGCGTAATAGATATTGTGCGGTCAATTGGAAATGCCGAATCCATAAAGATGACGCAAATGTTCTGTAGTCAACAACAAAGTACAGTGGACACGAATGCATTGGCTCTTGAGCCGTTAGGTGATAGCGTACTTTTTTATTCCTGGATTATGCCTCGGCTGTTTTCCGGCACAAAACAAGGCGCAGAGAACGCTCGTGAAAGCAATGTTGAATGATCAAATGATATTTAATGGTCAATAAACACCTGACAGTTGAGATGACCTTTTGAGCAACATACGGATTGATGGCGCTCATCCATATTTTACTATTTACTGTGGTGCGACGGCCCAGGGCGCAGTTATAACATAACATAACTTAAAATAGCATATTTATCACGACAAGCGTTAACGCATGGTGAGTATGGATCGGTTCAATTTGTCAGAGGTAGTGTTCCACCAGTAGGTTCCGAGTACTCTTGGAAGGACTCCTCTCCATCGGGTCGGAGGTGATCCTTGGGCTCTCGACTGCGCTCTATTGTAGGGAATCCAGATAGTAATCCTCTCAATCCATCAATGGTTGTCCATGTTCCTTATTCTCATAGCAAACTTCATCTTCAGGATAGTTGATTCGGCGGCCTAATCCCGAAGCTTCATAGTATCTCTAATCTTCTCATTCCGCCATCGATCCATTAGTGAGATTCCAAGCATATGGCGCCGTATGGCGCAGTTATGTTTCACTCCAAATCGAAGCACAGAGAACGTACATGAAGTCTGTGAGCCGCGATCACTCAGCGAACGAATTTGGTTCGAGGTTGTAAAATGGAGTCATGAAGGTCATAATGGACAGAGAATGCGCGCAGTGGTCTAATGCTGCCCATCGAAGGATGGTCAGCATTAGTCTTGTTAGATTGACTACTTTATGGATTATGTTTGATGGGGAGTATTTACATATATCTTCAAATATATCGTTGCATATGATTGCAGTGATGCATTCATGTAATGGGTGTTTTCGTCTATAGACCTAGGAAGACCCGCATAAGGAAATGTACTATTGCAATTGCAAACTCTCCATCAGTCTCGAATCGAAGTCGCAGATCATATAAAGTCTGCTTACAAGATTTTTCATGTTTTATTTTATTAAGGCTAGATGCATAACATATTTTAGCAATCCCGGACAATATTAAAATATGTTTCACCCCACACATTTATCCTTCAAAATATATATTCCACCGATGGTCCCTTGGCTGAAGCATGAAAATATAATAATACTATTACTATTTTTAGTGAATGTAGATGTTTTGAGACACTATTCCAATGTCAATAGCTGCAGTATTACACTGCCTCCTCGGCTCGAGTCAGAATCCAGCAAGGCTCTGTGTGAAGAGCAGGACAGTACTAGGACGACCGCAGTATGATCGAGGAAGGGTGTCAGGTGAGGTAAAATGGAGGAGAGGCATGTACACTTGCGCCATAATGGTGAAACGCCAATGATGACGAATGTTTCCATTGTACCATTATGGTGCAAATGTGGACAATAGGGCTAGTTTTTTTCTTTCAAATCGGTAGTAAAGTACATTTCGCATTCGCCTAATGGCCATATAGCGGTTATCTATCGCTGATATAGAAATACCCGCTCGGCTGAGATTTTACGAATTTGGAATAAAATTGTTACCAATAAAACCCATGGACAGCAAAAAGGAGACGATGAGGAGGCGCAGACATTGAGATTGGTATGGGATCGGAGTGAAGATATTTCCGTCACGAGAGAACGATAGTGGTTTTACTTACAATTAACTTTGAACGCGAAACACTCTTGTCTATTTATAGATATATTATAATAAAACATATTTTTGCTATAGCATTTATTGTTTTGGAATCATGTGTTGAGAATGCGGCAGCTAAATCAATGTTTTTGCTGCTCCGATGCCTAATAGCCTATGGGAAACAGCGAAGTTCCGAAATGTTACCTGTGCAAGTACTGCTCTCCTCGTGAATTTCGAATGTTCAAGGGACTGTTGATCTCGGTGAGCATTTCGTGTATTATTATTTCCATGACAAACCGGTGAGCGACAACTGAATCATGGGCATTTGAGCCATAATGGTAGATTAAAGGCACATTTATCCGTTTACCAACAACAGACCGTCAGGCCGACTATTACCGTGTTTGAATCCGTTCACATGACCAACACTGAACTGAGTCCAATCCACTGCAGGTCTGTTACTCCGCGAACATCGGCGGCACTTCGACCATCACGGGAACTGTCGCCAATCTTGAGCTATTGGAACAGTTGGAGAAGTATGAAATTTTTTAAAATGTTTTAGCATTCATTTTCCTACCACACATATTTATAGGTAAAATAGAAGAATTAAGATATGCTCCACTCATAGCATTTAAGGGTTGGTATTTCAAATGTGTCGATGGAAGGGAATTTTCCGCTGCAATATAATATATAATAATTATGATGCTTGATATCAAATGGACTCTTTGCATAGTGATAGCATAATGCTTCCCGATGTGTGCCGTCTGTCTCTTCCTCTGTTGGCTGGTTCTCGTTGTAGTTTTCCTCAGAGGATGCCCCAAGGGTCGACCAAACTGTCCAAGAAGCTCAAGGTGGGCACTATTGAGACTTCCAATGGTAAATATACTCATTGGGACGACTCCCTAGATGAGAACTGGTGAGATATTGCTGTAATTTTAGGGTATTGTTGTAATTCGCAAATTTTTTCAATTACCCTCAAGAACAGAACAAATAAGTTTCACAAAGTGTATTTACCAGTTTCTCGGTTAAATTTTCAATGCGTGACGCGCTTCATTGGCATAAAACAAAACATATCTATCGTGTTAAATAATTGTCTGTCGGATTTGGTTTCTATGCTCAATGTCCATCACTTGTCATTTCTATATATTTGTAATTTGCAGTTTCGTCACCGACGCCACAAGTGCCATCCTCGTCGTCATAATTCTCTATTTTGTACCTGAAGAATGGCCGAATTTAGGTAAGTTTCTAAAACAATTTAAAATGCTCCTAACAATATCGCATAGATCACTTGGAAATCATGAGCAGGCAATTCAGCGGAATAAATAGTAATCTCTGAGTATTGCAGAACTTTTAGAAGAAAATTGTTCCTATCTGCATATATTATTATTATTGTGAACGTAGTAGAAAGACGTCAGACTATATATGTTTGTGAAACCTATTCAAAGTCATGGCTAGTGGTCAGAAAAGCGGCGGAATAGTATGCAAATTGGGGAGAGCGTAGGACGAAATTTAGAGAGAGTTCGTATTTGGTATGTCAAATTGATTTACATGAAAATAAATGTTGATTCACATGAGCCTCGCCGCCAGGGAAAGCGTCACAGGCGCCTGCTGGAATGGGGCTCAATCCAGGATAACTTCCCATGGTCGGTTGTTTTACTGCTGGGTGGAGGCTTCGCATTGGTTGCTGGAGCCAAGGTGCTCGCTCTAGTTTTGTAAATATAAATATAAATTGATTTTAAATATTTAAATTAAGCACGCTAATGATTGAATTATTCAGGAATGGGTATCTTTAGCAAGAGCTTGGTAACGTGATGAAGTCTATTTTTGTTTTCGAGTCGTGTGGAGTAATTAACCCCGGAGAATCAATGTTTTTACTCCTCCGATGTTCAATAGTCTATGTGAAACATAGATGTTTATTGCATGCACGAAAATTCGTAAGATCAGCGGGCTGATTCATAAATGATATGTTTCAGAGACCTGTGCAAATACTTCTCTCCTCGAGAACTTCGTATGTCCAAGGGACTGCTCATCTCGGTCAGTCTTTCAAATGGACATTTGCGTCATAATGGTGAAGTTAACTGATTGAATGCACATCTGTCCACTTTTCCTTTATAGCACAAAAGTCCTTGGAGCTGTTATCTTTCATTCCATCACTCACTCGTATGAAGATTGTAGGGAATGGCGAGGAGAGTGCACTCCCTTTTTAACGATTTCCTTTGATCACCGGCGATCTGGTTGCCGGTCTGTTCTCTCTTACGAAAGTGTGATCTTACCATTCGCCCTATCTTACTAAGTTAGTTAGTTAATTGGCTAGTTGAACAATTTTCGTCAACTTCATTTACTCCATTGCTTGCATACGTCGTTGAAGGGGGGCGAATTTGATATGGAAATTAGGAATTTAACCGACCGGGCTGTATGCAAGCAATGGAGTAAATGAAGCTGACGAAAATTGTTCAACTAGCCAATTAACTAACTAACTTAGTAAGATAGGGCGATTGTTTACCGGAAACAGACCGTCAGGACGACCCTTCGTGTTTAGAACTTCGTGTGACCATGAATGAATTGAAATCCATTACATTTCTGCTACTCCGCGAACATCGGCGGAACTTCGATCATCACGGGAGCCGCCAGCAATCTCATGCTGCTGGGACAGTTGGAGAAATGATGAAATCGACTTCTTTATTTTTTAGCATCGATTTTCACACCATCTCTAGGTATATATGGGGTGTAACTGAAGAAATGAGTTATGTTTCTCTCATAGCATTTAAGTGTTGGCATTTCAAATCTGTCGATGCGTGTGGCTTTGGCGCTTGAAAATAAATAATATTCAATAATATTGATATTTTACCTACTTGATATCTTGATACTGAAACAGGATGTCGTTAAATGGGCGCATTGCATAGTGATAACATAATGTTTTATCGGTCAAAATACAACCGCGCCACAATAATGGGAAATTTACATTTCCATAATCCTCACAGCGAACCCGTCTTTCACGGTTTTGTTATGTTTCTCCCCCAATATATTAGTTGGTTCGGCTGAAGTTCACAGTAACGTGAAAAATACTGTTTCATAATTTACTCTGTTGACTTGTTACAGACTCTTCCATGACGCGGACACGGGCATCAACTTCCTCTCATGGATGATCTATGCCTTCCCGATGTGTGCCGTCTGCCTCTTCCTCTGTTGGCTGGTTCTCTGTGTAGTCTTCCTCAGAGGATGCCCCAAGGGATCGACCAAACTGTCCAAGATGCTCGAGGTTGGCATTATTGAGACTTCCATAGAGAGTTAGGTCTGGGGCGACTTGGGTGGTTAGAACGATGGTGTTGTAATTTTCGCTATAGGTTGGTAGTAAGGTTCTGAAGCGGTTAATTTGTCGTTATTCTTCTCGATAGTGAGATAACCGACTCCGGTGAAATGACGACAAATTTACTACAAATATATAACCCAGAATAGGTAGTTATTATTTATTAGCACTTCAAAGTGCGGCACTCTTTCCTTTTTTTATAAAGGTCAAATAGACACTTTTTCCGTCATTTGATGTCTCATCCGCTCTTTTCACTATAACGGCACCAATTTTCAGTCGTCTTTAATCTAAAAGTATAATATTGCAGGAGAAGTTCTCCTGTCTGCCCCGTGTTTCCTTCGCCGAGAAGGGCGTCATGGCCTGTTTCTCATTCGTTCTCTTCCTATGGGTGATGAGAGACCCGAAGGTGGTCTAATTGTAAGGCACTGGAAGCTTCTTCAAGAAAGGGTGAGTTATCAAAAAATAAATAAATATCAATATTTTTAATGCAATCGATTTCTATATGATGTTTCACCGTCGCCCTTTTTTGAATTACCCGCAAAACAGAACAAATAAGATTCACAAAGTGTATTTACCAGTTTCTAATTTAACTTTTCAATCACCTAGAGGTTTCTGCTGTGTAACAAAACATTAATATGCCAAATAATAGAGTGACTGTTTTCGTTTATATTCTCGGTGTCATTGATTTGTCTTTTTAAATTTGAAATTTGCAGCTTTGTCACCGAGGCCACAAGTGCCATCCTCGTCGTCATCATTCTCTTCATTCTACCTGAAGAATGACCGTATTTCGGTGAGTTTCTAAAACACTTTAAGGTGCTCCAAACAATATCGACTAGATCATTTGGTAGTAATGAACGGGCAATTTGGCGTAATGTAAACAAACTCTGAGTATTGCATCCACAAGTATATAATGATTCAGATGAGCGGAGACGTCAGGGCAAACGACACAGTGGCCTCATAGACTGGGGCTCAATCAAGGAGAACTTTCCCTGGTCGGTGGTAATACTGCTCGGAGGAGGCTTCGCACTGGCTGATTTTATTGTAATCATCAGTAATCAGTAATCAGGGGTTGAATAATCAGGGGTTTCGCGGCGGGAGACTAAACCTCAATTGTGGTGTAGTATCGTGGTGTGCCGAGTGCGTTTTTGTTCTTGCATGTGGAAACCTC
>JACMIF010003540.1:0-14324 GCA_014805445.1 Diplogasteroides magnus
TGGGTGTTTCATGGCCAAAAAGTGACTATGTTAAAGAAATATATGACTTCGGATGACACACTGTTTTCTCAACGGAAATCGATAGAGGGGTTCAGGACGTTCATTTAATTCCCCTGGCACTTTTTCTGAAAGTGTCTACATCATGGTGCAAAAGACGTTTGTATCCGGCCGGATTCGAACCAGCGACCTTTTGGCTACTATTTTTGACGAAGTTGACCAACTTTGTCCAAAATTTTGAAGTCGATTGTCCACGAGATTTTTGATGAAATTTTTACCACAGAAGTATAATTTCACGGAGAATCGTTTGGAACAATAAAAAAGTGTGACTTAATGGGAATGTTTTTCAGGACGGCCATTTTTCTGAAACAAATGCCTATAACTTTGTCGGTTTTGAGTTTCATGGGACAGTCCCAACTGCAAAAAGTCTTATCTCGTCGAGACGATCAAGAATCATCATACTTTTATAGGGTTTGGACGCCTAGTAAAAAAAGTTAGATTTTCCGAGTACGAACTTTGCCGATAATTCCTACCTCTCAAACTCATTTTCAGACATTGGGATGTAGATTTTCGAACTCGGCGTGGTCGACTTAGTCAGGGTCAAAAGTTTCGGATGGGGTTAACTTTTTGCTGTGCCAAGGGTATTTCACTCCTGTCAGATAGTGTCTCATAATAGCCATTTGGAATTCTCCACAGCTAGAACCCTTGATTCGATTATGTTTCACAAAGGACGTAAAGGATTGAATTGAGTATTTTGCACTGATGTGTTTCGGACTTATGGGGTAGTCAATATCTAATGCTTTAGTACTGTATAGTATGCGGAATATTTCTATGTGGCGTATTCCAGGCTCTGAGGAGCTACGCGAATCCGATGAGGTGTACTGTAAGGGACTGAGGAGAGCGTGGAGGGACCGCAGCAAGTACGTCCGATATTGGCAACTGTTAAAAATTGGGGTGTTATCGATTCATGTGTCTGTTTTTTTCAATATAAACGATTCACAGGGCATCATTCAACGTGATCTTGATATAATATTTTGCGAATGAGAAAGTGTTTTACAAGATCGACAGACAGTTGGTATGTAAGACAAAGGAAACGATAAAGCGGATTTAACATTGTTTAGCCAATTAGATTAGTTTAGATATAATTACTTTAGATTGTTTAGACAAGATGAGATCCTGGTTTTATTGTTGGATTGGTTTCAGACGCAGTGCTTGGAGCAATGTCAGTGATGTCCACAGCACAGTCCACACCGGCCCTTCCGGATCCCTGGAATTCAACCCGGTTCACATAAATTTCGTGACTGTTGTTCGAAAAGTTGTTCAGCGCAGCTCAAAATATGTGTCGCGACTGTCTAGCTGATACGATATCATTACATTCAACCGTTAAACATTGTGGCGCAAAGGTCCTATAAACATTATTTTCCGGATAGAACAAGTAATTGCATATGGTAGAGAGTAGTGGTTCTAAAACGGTCGATTTGTTGTCATTCTTCTCCGAAGCGCGGTTGTCTCACTCCACGATAGACGACCGCGCGGCGGAGAAGAATGACGACAAATTTACCGTTTTTAATCCTCTGGTAGAGAGGCTTTGTGAAATCAAGGATTACCCATTCGTAAGAAATGAAAAGTTCCAGAAACACGTCCATTGGCATCAGTATCGATCCATTCATTCAGCAGTTTGATCGCAACTTATGTCATGTTGACTTCCCCAGCACATATCGATTGGACGAATTGGCAATTCGTCCATTAATTAGATATTATTACACATCCTAACTGAACTGTTGCTCTAGCCTAATTATCTCACTTTTGAAAGATATCCCGTAACGACGAAATAGCACGTAAAAATGAGAGACCAGGGTGGCATCTAGGCGTGAGACGCGTACTAGGAATAACAGTTCAGATAGGATGCCTAATATGATTGTGATTTTTTCAGCAAATGATGCATCGATCAACATGTGTGAAATGCAGCTAACTAAAATCCCTGCGTGAAGCATATTTGAACTTCGAATGCAGCCAAGAGAAAATCACACAAAGAGGATAACAACACACATAAGGTGACTGTGAAACCTGTTGCTGAAAATTCACGGCACTACGCAGTTGCGAAATTGAATTGAAATTCTAAATATTCCATGAACTCTATGAGGTTCCAAAATCGAAAATAAAAAAGAAAAGTAGATAAATGCCGTTAGTGTAACATATTTCTACGTATAAAATATATACCAGGAAAGGAGGGTAAAATCGGGATGAAATTGGAATAATCCCATGAAAGCTAGTGTGGATTAGCAAGGCTCCGCTGAAAGTAAGGTCAGGTCAAGGGAAAAGCGTTGGTGAAATCTATTTCCCATGGAGAAAGGAGCGATTCTCGGGAGGTGTCGCTAATGAAAACTCTCACTTCCCAAGTCTCTTCCTAGCTCGCGTCTTTTCACATCGCAGATGAGATCTTAGAAATTGATAAGGATGCTTAGAATTCTCGCGTGTGATTGAGATCGTAACAGGATGTCCCATTCGAACACTCGATTCTCTCCCCACAGCCTATCATCTGGTGACCAGTCATAGAGCGCAGATTCTGGTCGTAATAGACAATGAGGGCAGTTTATGTAGTTGATGAGAGAAGTGATATTCTTCGACAGTGAACCCCGAGCAAACGGACGGATGACCAATTATTGAACCAACGCTTTTTCGCATGCTTCTCTTTTACCCCATTACGTGCTACCATTCTCTCGAATGTGCGGATACGCTAAAGGACCAATTAGTCTCATGGACTCAAGTGACATCTCACTTTCCCTAATAGTCATATCTGAGCAGCCAACAGATTAACAGGCTGAATGAGGGAAACAGTCCGCTTCCTGTCAAGGCTATCCCTCCTAGATCACGGCTGGCGATAGGGTCATCGCTATTAGCGGGAATTCCAACTGTCTCTCAATCTATCACGCTCTAAGATTGAGAGAAGACAGTAGGGTGTCGCTCTTGGTGACTTTAGTGCATTCGTCGTGCCTCTACTCTCCGAGGAGCGGTCGTCTCTGCATTCGATAGACAACCGCTCATCGGAGAATAGAGGCATGGCGAATGCACTAAAGTCACCACGAGCGACACCCTAGAAGACAGTTCGGAAGAGAATTGTGAGGTTAGAAAGTTCATATGTTCATATACAACCTATTGTAGGGTCGACTGATGGAGGAGACAGATTAGCGAGAGACTGTGCGAAATGGAGAGATACAGACGGATTAGGAGAGATTCCAAAAAAATTTAAAAAGCTCACGTTTCTTCTTTTATACCAATAATGAGGATAACATTGTCAATTAGTTCGCTGCGCTTCTAATTTTGAATGTGAAACATAATCGAATGGAATTTAAAAATCAAAAGCAAAGAAGCAGCGCTACCCCTTCATAATTTATTTCGTGCTTGGATAGATTCGGCTGGTCAAAGTGTTCTTGTAGACGCAGCATACTATAGGGTTGGCTGGTGTGTGTTGGAAATAGAGAGACGCATACCGATTAGGAGAAATTACAATGCGATTAGGTATGTAATATAGTTATTCTTATTTTTCAAAGGGAATTAAAGAAGGCATTGCCACTGCTTTCGATGCGCTTCTAATAATGGACTTGTGAAACATAGTAGAATAGAATCGAAACAAACAAATTCGAAGATAACTGTCAAAAGGGTTTCCTGCAATGTATCCGGAAGCGATGCAAGCGCTATCTGTATTATAATTCCTATTGATATAAAGTTATTGATATTTTTCGATCATGTCCGTGGAACCAATTGTCATTATCTTTGTCGCACTTCAAATATTGAACCTGTGAAACATAGCCGAATGGACTGAAACAAAGGCGAAAAGAACTGTTGCCCTTGCGAGAATTTCTGTCAATCTATCCGAAATAACGCCTCCATTATAATTCCAGTAAAGCAGGGGGGCTACGCTGATAATGAGATTGAGTAGAAGGGGAAAGTTCTCAATTGTTTCCTCGCTCATTGAGATCATTCACAAATAGTGAAAGAAGAATGAATAGAATAGAAAGTGACCCCTCTCTACTTTCCATTCAATCCTCCTCTCTGAATAAGGGGAATAAGTGGGAAGAGGATTGGTTCATGAAGCAAATGGACACTGTGAATCATTCTATTGTATGTCCGTAGATTGATATACAAATGGATCTTGCGCTCTATACAAAGGAAAAAAGTTACGCATAGATAGATTGTGAACGTTTTTAAGGCCTAATTAGTTAGCTTTGGGCAAATGTTATTTTTACCCCGGTCGTGCAAACTAACGAACGCATCAAATCTTATGGATTTATAATTTTCCTGTGAAACATATATGAACTTAATCCAGAGAGGGAGAGAGAGATGTCTATTCGAAGTATCAATCTTGAAATGAAATGGTGCAAAGAGGCTCAACCATCCATTTCACCGTTATAGCGCAAATGTCCACCACGTCTTTGACCCGAATGATGAGGGAATAATGAGTGCTCTGGATTATTTACAGGTACAATGAATGGCGCTCAGACAGGCAATTAAGAGTCTCTGCATGGGTTCAAAATACTAATTACCAAAATTATTTTATATAAACAAATTTATTAAAGTCAACTTCATTAGTTGAAATTAATAAATAGAGAATCGGCGAATAAAAAGAATAGTCGAGATGTAACCTAATGGAAAAGAGAAATGAGCTCTCTCGCTCTAGAAATGACCACCATTCAACACACAGACACACACGAGTGAATAGGGTTCAGACACAAGCAATTAAGAGTGTCACCAGAGAAGGAAAGCGAAAGTAATGCCATAATTAACGTCGTTCGTGTTCTCGAAGCGAAAATCAGGGTCATGCACAGTATCCCGGGGAGAGATTCTCCCCAAACAGGAGATCCTACCTTGATCTTCTAAGGATCAGACTGGGTTTGAAATGTCTGGCGGAACGGAATAATTGTTGAAAACGTTTGACGGGTTTCACTGGGATTGACGAGAAAACTGGTCAATCATATGCGAGTTCCGACGGTTAGTGGGGGGGGGGGGCAATCTACCCGCTAAACCGCGGAAGACGAGAAGACAAGGGGATAATCGTGTCTCGCTAATCAACACGTTAGTTCGAGTGAAGAGAACATATAGGAATGACAGTGCATCTAGAGGCAATTGAGAAAACGAATTATCGCAACTGAATCTCATCTGATGCACAATACATATATGTTTCAGCGCGCTTATTTCAAGTAAAAGAGAATTCTTCCCGAATTAATCATTATCGGGCTGTGCATAAGAATGAAAAATGATATTGCCAGAGAGGACTTTTAGGTAGAGGATTGATGAGGAATTACTGATGTCCATATTAGGAGTGGATGCTACATTTCTAGAAAAAGTGTGGAAGAAGGACATTACCCCCATAACGTTGAAAAATTACATTCCATTTCATGATTGTGGCGCGAATGTCCCATGGCACACGAAACATGACTCCATAGTAAGAAGTGGATGAGGAAGCAATCCACAAGCTCGCAAGGTATGCGCAATCGTCTCAAGTATCTTCCATCCCCTAAAGCCCTGGTTAGGAGACACCAGAGAAAAGAGACCGGCGAGACACCGTTCAATAGTATTAGACCCCAGGGAAAGTCGCTACTTGGCATTTTGCCAATTACTGCAGGGTCCTTCACAACTAGAAGATAGAAAATAAGGGCAATATTCACATAGAATGGAGAGGAGTTCAAAACAGGAAAGGCTCAGAGAACATGGGAATATGAGAGACGGGATGAGAGAAAAGCTTGTCGAGAGGAATGGATTTCATATGTGATAAGCATCACTTTCTTCCTCTGCGTCTCTATCTACCCTGTTGTCTCTAGTCAGGTGAGAGGGGTGGGGGTGGAATAAGGGAAATTGAGCTTGTGCACCGTCAAGAGGCTCATCTACCATTGCGCTCGACGGGATTTGGGGTATTTGGGAATAATGCCTAGAAGAAACAGAAACCTTCTGTAGAGGAAGAGAAGGGTGTAAGACAACCAAGATGTGTGATAATTAAGGATGCAGCTCAAGTGATGGATTAATTATTTCATTTGCAAAGTCAGCTGCAAAATGGGCGTTTGCGCTTTGAGCCTTGCTGACACATTTCTCCATAATTGCGAAATGTCAATGGCGGTGAAAGATTGATGTGACTTTTATTGTTTTGCTTATCTGATCTTGTTGTGCTCAATGCAAGAAAATCATTACAACACAAAAAGGGAATATTGGCTGATAAGCTCTCCTATCCCTCGGCCTATTCTCGTTTGATTCGCGATATTTTCAGATGTGTTTCATCAAGGGCATAAAGTGTTGATGGCATTTTGTGGGACGCTATTTCCCACTCTTCATTTTGAGCATTGAAATAAAATGCATGCCAATAACACTAAAAACTGGACGCGATCTTTTGTAATTCCAAGCAAGTCGCGATGTGAAAACTATGGTGAAAGACCAGAGCGCCATAAATACCTATGAATCTGCTTGACCAAAATAGCGCAAAAGTTCGTGGTGCTCGAGTCTTTCACGCATTTTGGCGATTTAGTGATGATAGCGAAAGTGACGACATGGAACAAATCGAGAGTGGCTGTGCGCGTGACTGGCTTATCCCCAGATCTTTTTTGCGCTGAAAGAGTGAACCGAGAGAGGGAATCGTGATAAATGTCAATAACTATTGTAATATCCTCCAATACGATACAGGTTCAGTTGAATCATAAAAAAACATTTGCCCCATCAAACAAATAGTGAAATTGTATATTATGGTTGTGAACGGAGTTGAGAGTCAGCCTCTATATGTTGACCGTGAAACCTATTCAAAATCATGGCTAATGGTCAGAGAAACGGCGAGATAGCACACTCATTTGACAATGAGAGTGCACAGTCGTCAGCCAGATGGAGTGTGTGCACCCAGTATACCAAGTTCGTTTCCACAATAATAATTAAAATCTTGGAATTGACGGAGAGTGGATCATGAAATAATGCCGTGGGATTATGTAGATTCGAGTTACTTGTTAACTCTGTTTCCACTTACGAAACGAACGCAAGACATTTTCAGCTGTTAATAGTCAAAATAAACGGTCAGAAAGGGAGAGTACTGGACATATCGTGAAAGAACGGCTAACTCCTCCCCTCTCCCACCCTTTCCCTCTCGGCCAATTATTCCTATCAAGGAATGAACCAATGAAGCAAACAATGGGCTTAGATCGCCGCGCATTGTTTGATGTGCTTGACCCGCGAAGGAATTTGCGTGATAGATCAACAGAGGATGAACGGGCAAAGTTGCTGGGAATTATGCATCTTAAATGAACTGTTGCTGTTGCCTCTATATCTCACACTTGAAACATACTCCAAAACGACGGAATAGCGCGTAAAAGTGAGAGACCAGGGTGGCATTCACATGTGAGACGCGTACTAGGAATAACAGTTCAGATAGGATGCATAATAATAGGCAACTATGATCACGGATATTTAATGTTTTGGCACGGAGCCATTTTGTGCATAGCGAAAACATAGTTTGATACTGTTCTTGTTTCTCCCCAGAGTATGTGAACCTCGGTCCTGGGTAGGCCGGAGTGCTGAATATGATGACCAGAAAAGTACGTCTTACCTAGCCAAGTTTCAAAGTCAAGTATTATCGTGGAATAACACTATCGAAAACAACTTGGAAAGATCATTTAACGATTTTTCGCTTTCTTAAACACTGCGACGTCTTCCCCACGGCAATTCAAGGTGGAATATCATGCTTCAATAGTGCAGTATCCCGGACAATTCTAAGTGCCGTGGATATAAATCAGCTGATTCCGAAGAGCTGCGCGAATCCGCGGATGTGTACTGTAAGGGAGTGAAGAGAGCGTGGCGGGACCGCAGCAAGTACAACGAGGAGACGGACAGCAACAATAACAATGGGGAGAGTATCACAAGGACGGATACAGATGCAGTTGTGGTCAGTTTGTAGTTTGTAGTATGGAGCTTCAACTGTGAAATATATTTACAAGGCAACAGTTCAGATTGGATACATAATAAGTAGAGTGTCGTAAATAGGACTATGTTGACAGACGTCATGACTAGTGGTGGATTCAAACTGAAAACTAGGGTGTCGCCCATGGAACCGCTCCCGGAATTTCCATATCAAAATGAATGAGACCGCGTCGTTCCATGGAATAACGAGAAATGAAGAGAAATGATGTGGAAATTCCATATCGATATGGAATGGATATGGAATCAGGCCAATTCCATGTTTTTTGAATGTTTTTCTATGTATTTATGTTCAGTTGTGTTTGGTTATACACATTGCAACCATATTATTATATGATCTGAGAGTCTCAATGTTATTTCTTTGATTCTGAATGACTTTCCTCACTGGGACTGAACCGGAGCCTCTCATAAAATATCAACCAATGGGCATGTGGGTGAAGTTACCCCCTGGGAAAAACTTAGAAGGATAATGCTGATTTTTTTAAATTCAGTGCATTTTTCTGAGAAATAGTGATCTGGATTTTGCTCGTTGCACGACAGAACCCCTGCAATCCATGATTGCTCTCCGTTCCGCTCCAAATAATACCTTGAAGCGCAGCCGGTAAGGCGCCTGTTTATAATTTTGAAGGCCCCGGTTCGTTTCCTCTGGCGGTCAAAACATTTTTGCTATTTCCTATTTGCCTTCTAAAAATATACAAACATGAGAAACGGTCAATATGAACGAGTCCAGCACAGATGCATGTTTAACCAACTAGCACTGGAAGCAGAAAGAGAACATGCCACCCTAGGGAAGAATTACTTTCTCTGCTGGTGAAGGGATATTGAATAGTGTGACGGTTTCACATGCTGGTATATGTTCAGAAGGCAAATGTAAAATAGGCAAAGATTTTGACCATTGTAGGAATCGAAAAATTAAATTTCTTTGTTATACAGATGCAATCACAGTCGATTCCATATCCGTTCCATGAATGATATGGAATGGATATGAAATCGGAATTTCCACATCATTTGCATTGAAAACAGTCATTCCATGGAATTCATTCTAGACCGCGCATGTTCCATGTGGAATGAAAATTCCATGAGCGACACCCTACTGAAAACACGACCGGGCAATTATAGACGCAGACATAGAAATTACACTAATTTTGACCGGCTGTCAATATAGTCCCACTTACGACACCCTAATAATAAGCATGTGCGAATGGATTGAATCGTTTGCATCTCATATATTTCAGCTCATTGTTAGAGTACATCCCATTCCCCCCTCCCCCTTCCCCGGGTTAAACTTTCCCTTGTGGTTTATTGTATCAAATGTCAACATCGGCTCTTTTGTATCAAAAAGGTACATCTATTTATCGATCAGACGTACACATCATTAATACAAACGACGTTTCCGATTTTCTGGAGTGAAGAAGCTTTTCTTCTTCACTTGTCGATCTTCATATTTATGGATATGAAGGTTTTCTGAAATCAAATGATATCTCTCTGATGCTATTTTGAGGATCAAAAGAAGCCTTTAGAATCATCATTTGGTATAGGATTCGAACATTTGGCCGAGCTTTTGCGCTTGTGTAGTTTGAACTTTGCATTTTGTAGTTTGCTCACATTCTTCTCAGCCTCCTCCTTCGTCTCCCACTCGTACGGGTCGAGGAACGTCGCGACCTCCTGCAAATGCACTAATTTCGTGACAATGCAGTTGGGCATGCGCAGCTCGCGTGTCACTCGAACCGGACAATGTTACCTTCTCGGTCGGTCCTTGTAGGCGGGCGTGCCGAGCTTGAGCATGCGAGTGAGCATCGCCTCCGCCTCCCTGTCTGTTACGTCGGGGTTGTAAGTCATCACCTGAACGGGGCAGGGGGTGCACAGGGATTCGGCTAACACGTGGACGGCGCAAGGCAAGGGGCGTACCGAGATGGAGAGCGAGTAGAGGGGCGACCGGCCAAAGGGGGAGAGGGGAGGGTGAATGAGGGAAGGAATGAAATGAGTCGAGACAGGGTCAGGTTTGCACTTTCACTGTTGCGTCTGCAGTTCATTTGCAAGTCTCTGATCTTTTGATTTCATGGTTGTTTAGTTTCTAAAATTTCGAACAAAAGGCTCTCGACAAGATATTATGTTCCGTTTGCAATGTTCCGCAAATACACTGCTTGTGAAACATACGGGATACGATTGGTATTTGGAACCGAATAAAATGACTAGAGAACACTGGTTTCGAATCCGCTACAATGATCCTTGTCAGCAGAATTCCCTCCTCCTCGTTATTATTGTATTTTTTTCATATTTCAATAATCTGACAGCAAATAACATGCTACAGAAATGGATGGGGGGAATAGGGACTGCACTCTCTCTTCTACACTTCTACCGACTATTCGCACTGCACGCACTGAAGCGGTTAGAGAGGCTGGCGCGGACACTCAATGAAGTGGCGGAGATAGTGCAAGGTAACCCGCCTGAGTTATGTTTCACAGGTAAAATCTTGTGGCTTTGATGAAACTTGTTATTATTTTGTTTTACCAAGCATAAAATGGGACAAAAAAAGAGGAACCGTATTATCTGGACATCGGATCAGATTGTCTTCACAAGTTACACAATCCATGCATAGTACCTACAGGACTCGCGTATTAGTTATGTAAAGAATTCTATAAAAACTACTTTTTATCTTCATCTATACGGCCGAACGTCTTATATTCAATGTAGGACGAGCCATTTTTAGTTGTTTATCATGGCCTTGAAACACATTTCAACCAGGGCGATGAAAGTTGACATGATTGAGAGGTTATGTCCCACTTGATTTTGAAGAATTTCTGCTTGATGAGGGAGGAAACATCAAATAAGCAGCTATAATAACATATTGTTCAAGAAAGATCAGGAGTGTGAGATATTGTTTCTAAATATTGTTTCTCCGCCTTGCCTTATAGAATGCGTGAAACATATCTGCGAACTGTCGGAGCAGTAATATTTGAGATAAATAGGTGGACATTAGAAGGGTCTGATCAGATAGGTTGAGATAGGTTTCACAAGCTGTATAATCAACGCAAAGTGTGCTGAAATACAATTTAAGAGACGATCTTGGTGTTATAAAATTACCATAATAAAGAAAAACTTACCGCATTGTAGACTCCGAGGTGCTGCAGGAGTTCCGAGGTCCCTTACAGGTGTGGTACCGTATTCCGACCGAAACTACCGCATTGCAGACTCTGAGGAGAGCGAGGCGGGACCGCAGCAAGTACGACGAGGAGACGGACAGCAACAGTAACAATGGGGAGAGTATCACAAGGACAGATGCAGTTGTGGTCAGTTTGGAGTTTGTCGTTTGGTAAGCACTGTGGCTACAATTTCCATCTTTCTTTTATCCGTTCGTCTTCAGTCCTCATCGTTTTGACGAAATGTGTTGCGAACTTCTGGGAAATGACCGTGAAGGCAAAACATGTTTCACCAGAGTTATTAGGTTGGCCGGAAAGTCTTGACGTTTTTATTTTTCAGTGCATATTTCATCATGCATTTATCATGGTCTCTAACCACTATTACCATAGTATGCCTACATGAGTCACACACCACAGCCGCCTCCACTCACCCCCTCTCTTTGAAGGGACCCTGGCGCGATTTTTCAAACTTGGCGGACACACGATTTTCAGACCCCAGTTTTGAATTTTTGGCCGCTTTTATCGTGGATTAGGTAGAATCGAACTATCTACTGTTACATGTAGCCAAGTAAACGAGCTACACGACTGAGGGACCAGATCGCTCAAATCGCATTTTTCACGGAATTATGATCGAAAAACCAAGACCATACGAAAAAGAGTCAAAATGCAGATAGCCACAAGTGCTTCACAGAGTAAGCGTAGAATAGTTGGAGTATCAAAACTGTGATTTATGAACTTAAAAGAGTCGGAATGAACTAAGCTTTTGTCAAAAATTCCAAAATCAGCATACCCAAAAATCACATTTTTGGCCACTATAGTCGTATTTCAAGTGGGACCCGGTTCTCCCACTACAATTTTGATACTCCAGCTATTCTACGCTTACTCTGTGAAGCATATGCGGCTAGCTGCATTATGACTCTTTTTCGTATTGTCCTGGTTTTTCGATCATAACTCCGTGAAAAATGCGATTTGAGCGATCTGGTCCGTCAGTCGTGTAGCTCGTTTACTTGGCTACATGTAACAGTAGATAGTTCGATTCTACCTAATCCACGATAAAAGCGGCCAAAAAATCAAAACTGGGGTCTGAAAATCGTGTGTCCGCCAAGTTTGAAAAATCGGACCAGGGTCCCTACAAAGAGAGGGGGTGAGTGGAGGCGGCTGTGGTGTGTGACTCATGTAGGCATACTATGGTAATAGTGGTTAGAGACCATGATAAATGTGTGATGAAATATGCACTGAAAAATAAAAACGTCAAGACTTTCCGGCCAACCTAATACAAAAGATTGATGATTGCTCTGATTTTGATTTTGGAGTCGTTCCAATTTCATACAGAAGATGCTAAGGACAAAATAGCCTCAGCAGATTCCTCTCCTCAGTGCCTGTGATGGATTCAAGTAGACTTTTACCTTTACACCTTACTCCTCCTCTTGTTCACACCAAGTATCATCTTTATACTGTCTTTGTCAGAATATCGCATGGAAATCATAAAATTACGAAATGTCGAAAGCTGAATTCCTTTCTGTGTACTAATTCGTCCATGACCAGAGATAGAATATTCCCTTGTCGTTTAATACCTCATTGAAGCACATGTGGAAAGAGACATTGATACCGATACTCGATAATGAGAAGTCTCATCGCAGGTTCCGAAAGGTTGGAAGCACCAGACTTTCTTTGCTTTATGTAGGGCTGTTTTGCGACTCGATTATGCCTCTTTGTTAGGTAGGAATAATTAGCCGATGAGCTGATATTTATACTTTTATTAAAAGAACACATTTCTGTAAAGTGTAGTGCAAACTGTCTTTTTCTGTTAGTCAACTTTTTTCGCGTTTGTCATAATGGAATGGGCTAAAATCGAAATTTCATGTTCGATTATCCCTTTATCGTTGTCGTGTTACATACTTGAACCTCCCCAACTACAGTGTCATCTTTATCTTTTCCTTTTCACAGCGTCAAAAAGCGTTGTTTAGAGATATGTTTCACGATTGTCATAAGAGAACTTCCAATTTGAGCCATTCGATCACACTGCAGTACGTAGTAAAGATGAACATTCATGTGTAAAAACCCCAACAGAACAGGCATATGTTATGCATAGAATCTTCTTATTAGGGTGTCCCAAAAGTAATAAGATTTCTTGACTTTTTGCGAAATATCTCGGTGGAAACTGAGTTCCATTTCCAAACAACTATTGCATAAATATGTCCAGGTCCACACATGTTTACCATGAGTTGGTGATGACGTCACTCCCTCTGATGACGTCATGGCAGTCGATTTCCCAACACCAATTTGACCCCCCAAAAACTTCTTCAAGCCATTTTTTCTTTCTAAGTGGTCGAATATTGGATGTTAGATATTCTAAAAATAGTTAATCATTTACCGAACAAACTAGCATTGTTAGGACTCATGTCCTCAATCCGTAGGAAAGTTATGGCCAAAAAACCGAAAATTTTCGACTCTCTCAATTTTGAAGTTAGAGACACCAAACTTGCCAGGAATGTAGATTATCACAAAAGAAAATTTTTGATGCATAGAACATCATTTTGCGCAAATTCATTCAGAAGTTATAGCCAAAAATGTGATTTTTGTTTCGCGAAAATGTGATTTTTGGCTATAACTTCTGAATGAACTTGCGCAAAATGATGTTATATGCACCAAAAATTTTCTATTGTGATAATCTACATTCCTGGCAAGTTTGGTGTCTCTAACTTCAAAATTGAGAGAGTCGAAAATTTTCGGTTTTTGGCCATAACTTTCTTGTTGATTGAGCACATGAGCCCTAACAATGCCGTTTTGTTCGGGAAATGATTACCTATTTTTAAAATGTCTAACATCGAATATTCGATCCCTTAGAAAGAAACAATGGCATGAAGAAGTTTTTGGGGTGTCAAATTGGTGTTGGGAAATCGACTGCCATGACGTCATCAGAGGGAGTGACGTTATCACCAACTCATGGTAAACATGTGTGGACCTGGACATATTTATGCAATAGCTGTTTGGAAATGGAACTCAGTTTCCACCGAGATATTTCGCAAAAAGTCAAAAAATCTTGTTACTTTTGGGACACCCTAATAATATTAGGGTGTTCCATAAGTCTTTGTGCACTCACCTTTTTCTTATCATATCATCCATAAAATTGAAGGTAGCCTCTATGCAAAATATTTGTAGGTACCCTATATCAGACCACACCTATTCGCACCTCCTTTGGATTATTATGCAATAGCGCGCCTTGGCGCGATTTTTCGAACA
>JACMIF010003541.1:0-14318 GCA_014805445.1 Diplogasteroides magnus
TCCAAGCGGCAGCAGAGACCCGTGATGGTGGCCATAGTTAGTGTCTGATGTGGGGTGTCTATGACTATTGTGGCGGCCTGGCATCTTTCATTTGAAGAACGATATAGGGAGAGAAAGCAAAAGTCTCATTACTTTCTTGACAACCTAATATATTCAAATTTTAGTAGCAACAAAGTTCTTAAAGTCCACTGGTCATATAACCCTTTTACGGTTTTCTTTTTCTACGTCTTTTATTCTCCTTAATTTTCCATTATTGATAATATTGAAAAGAAGAGAAATGTATGTCTTGATTCGGGCTACAAAATTGCTGTTGACTGTAAATCGATACATCCAAAGACCAAAGATATATATCAAAAGTTATGAAATTCCGTGCGGGACCATTTAGGTGTTCATAGTCCAACACGGAATTTCATAGCTTTCGTTATATCTCTTTAATCTTTGAATGTACCGATTTACTGTCAATAGCAATTTTGTAGCCCGAATCAAGACGGCTTCTTTCAATTCTTTTCAATATTTTAAATAATGGTAAATATAGAAGAATGAAAGACATGAAAAAGAATACCAGAAAAGGGGGTTTTCTGACCAGTCAGTGGACAGTGCCTTTAAACAGCCAAGCTTAAGTCCGTTGTTAAAAAACTTACATTAATGCCCATATAATGATCCGGAGTCACGTAGCAAATTGGTGCAGTATATAGATGTGCGACATTCAACAGGAGAGACACTGGGATCCCGTAGCTGACGTTCTGAAAGACTATGCAAATCGAGGGAAAATCCAAGCGTAAACACGGAAGCTGAGGAGAAGTACTGTCCAGCACCAATACCCCAAGTGACGCATGACCCCGAGGATTCCAGCGGAATGTTTGTCGGAATGTTTTGTTTAAATGGAATGTTGAATGCCTCCAACTAGTGTAGCGCTGTTGATTGACAGAAGTGCATTGGTCTTGTCTCATTCTCGTCGACCCCGATGTCTATTACGACAATAGGCCACAGCCTCTCGGAGAATGAGCCATAATGAATGCACGTCGCCCAATCAAAAACGCTGCCTCAAACCCAAGCCCTTCAACTCTGGGATTATCTCATTCACAGACGATCGTTATCTGCAGACGGCCAGGTATTTTGCTTCTACGATTTCATAATCTTTTCGTTGAATTGGTAGATCATTTCCAGTGGCCGATGTTTCATATCTGGGTGATCTTACTTAGTGTTCGAGAAGTCCCGATTTCAATAACTGATTCAGCCCTCATTTTAGCTTTTGGATGTCTGCTTGGTTAAGCAGGGGTGGCGGTCATTCGTTGCGCTCCGAAAATTCATGTTTGGATATTTTTAGTGCTTTAGATTGTGTTCTTTCCATGTTTACAAATAGTAATATCAGTGCGATCACAGAGTAATCGAAGATATTCCGAAGCATTCCTTCATCCAATGATTGAGCGAAAAATGTAGGCAACCTCTCTTATCAATCGAAAGTAATTTGTTGCGCAGCTTTAAACGTGCGCCATGAGGGGCCTCATACAGCACACAAATGTGGAGTCGGATTGTCCACACTCATTCCACCACGAGTGACGACAGAGCACCTTTTATCAGGTGGGCAGAAAGTACAGACAGTCATCATTAGGGAGTGCGTTTTATGAAAAACACCCCCCCCCCCCAATCTCGTCGGAGCGGTTGTCTCTCACATCGATTGGGATCAGGGAGGTTATAATTTTCAAAAATGCGTTCTCTAGTCATCATACACAGCATTTTTCGTTCTTTCAGCACTGTTCGTTGGTTGAGGCAAACGAATTCCGATATTACAAGCTTCCATGAGGTAATCATGATGCCACCCTTTGTGAAACTTGAAATACGCAACCTGTTGTATTCTTGTCTTCGATAACACTAAGCTTCAAAGCAAATAGCTTTCGCTCTTAGTCAAGAAGTGGTGCATCGGTATCAATCATCAGGGACAAATTGTCACAAAAGAATGCCACATCATGGAGTCACAGATTGGAATTGCAGTCTACTGAGAAATGCGGCGGTCGCGATCAGCACTGATTTTGTACACTGACGCGCATCAGGGTTCTAAATCGGTAGTAAAGTGCATTTCTTAATCATTTAATCCACTTAGATCGGTTGTTTATCGACCATAGAGACAACTGCTCCATGGAAACTAAACGATTCAGAAACGAACCGTTTTTGAAACCCTGAGGCAATAACACTCGCCTCCATTTGTTTCTTGATCGTTCTCTTCTTCCGATCTGAGTTTTTCATATCATTTACCCTTGTTCCCTATCTCCTCGGTCGCTACTGTATCTTATTGGTCACTCGTACTCTCTCCAAGATGAGAGAGGTCGGTGTCTACTTTCGTTTGGGAAAATAGGGGTATGTACATTCTGGAAAATTTCCGGCTGTCTGGAAAGTAGACCCCCCACCTCTCTACGATGACTTTTTCCTTACTAACGCGATCATTTCTACTCATGTGCAACCGATGGTAAGCTAGAGAACGCATGTTCAGAAATTCTCTAACTTCCCATTCCCAATTGTCTATCGAAGTTACCGACCCGGCGAGACTGGGATGGTTTGAATTTCCGAAAATGCGTTCCCTACTCATTAGTGTTGGTGATGAAATACGAACGAAGGGATTACAAGGAATCCCTAGCCTCATTTCATTCCCTGCGATTACGAGCGGTCGTGCTCATTTCGTTCTTCGTAATCGTTCGGAATCGCCGATTAGAAATAATCATAACAACGTAACAAAAAGGCTGAAATTTTTTTAAAATTAACTGGAAAGGTTTTTAAATATGCGCTTTAATTTTTAAACAACGGTGTGCTTTAATTTTTGATCACATTTTCTTATGCCTTTTATAAAAAGGAAAAACATTCAATGTGATCGGGTCTTGCCCCTATGCAATCAACAAAGTCTCACTGGAAGCAGATTTACTTTGTTGACATGCACAGGCGTTAGATTTGTTCATTTTGAATAGTATGACAGATTCTCATGTTTCTATATGTGGGTAAGGCAAATAAAAAATTGCAAAAGAATTTGACCCCCGGAGGAATCGAACCCGGGTCTTCAAAATGGAATATGAGCGCTTTACCGACTACGCTCCACAAGCCTTGAGGAAATAGAACAGAGATACATCAAGAATTGCTTTTGGTCTCGCGGGCTTAATGACGTGCAAAATTCAGATAACTATTTCTCGGAAACGGTCCTTAAATAAAAATTGACACTATTTCTATGATGTCCCAGGGGTAACTTCATCCCACATGTCCAATGGTTCATATTATCTCATGTTTGGTTCATATTATCTCACGATGCAATCCTAATCTGTGCCATAAGTGGCTGTGAAAAAATATTTCAAAGAGATCTGTGCGCCACTGGAACGGGCATTTGTCAAAACCCTAATAAGCAAATTTTCAATTTTTTTTGCGTTATAATTTTCTTGATATGAGTATTTATGTTTGGTGATTCCGAACGATTACGAACACCGCTCCTTCGTAATCGTTCGGAATCAAGGGAAACGACCAGATTCCATTCGATGGAATACGAAGAATGGAGCGGCACTCGTAATCGCTCAGACGTGGGGATTTCATCAGCCAACACTACTGCTCATTGTACTCATTGCAGAGTAGCAGTGATGACGAAGACGAAGCTGATCATCGACACTGACGGAGTCGCCGATGACATACGGGCTATTTGCATTGCCATGCAGCATCCCGATGTTGAGGTCAGTCATACTAAATCGGTAGTAAAGTGCATTTCTCATTCATCTAATCGACGCGGAGCGGTTGCCCCTGCGTTCGATTAATACCGCTCCTACTAAATCAGACGAACAAGAAATGCACTTTATTGACTTCCGATTTAGAAACCGTAGTTGAGATCAACTGCACAAAATATGAGCACATTCGAAAATAATTTTAGACGATGTTTAAAAAAAAGTTATTTATTGACATATGCATTTACTGACGTTTTCCGAGTTCAGTAAATTAGCCAGAAACACTAATACGATAGCCGGGTAGTTCTTGGGACAGGGGCAATTATGCAAAACCATCAAGTATTAGCTTTCTTATATTCGCTTCAATAGCTCTCGTTGTCACAATAGCTATATACAACGTTGACGCATTCGTCTGATTTCGTGGGCGCGACAAGAAAGCCATGGGTAGTTGCGCCGTAATAGCCACATGCGCCCTCGTTATCTTCATCATGAGGGCGCAAGTGTCCATTTCACAGTTATGGCGCAGTTGTTCATATCACAGTTGACTTTCACGCGTTGATGTCATTGCAGATCCTCGCCTTCACGACCACTCATGGCTGTGTTAGTATCATACAGGCAGCAGCTAATGTCGCGAGGGCCCAAAGAGCCAATAAACTGCAGGTCGTAGTTGTATCCAGGGCTGGGACAAAAAATATTTTTGATGCAAAAATGCAACTTGTAATGCGCTCGTCCCCAATCTTAAGAGCGGTTGTTTCACTCATGCAACAGACAACAGCATCTCGAGATTTAGACCATAGACGAATGCACGCTAATGCCGTTTTAGAAACCCTAATTATGATCAAATCTCTTTTAGAAGAATATTCCCATCTACAAGGGCGCGACGAGATCTTTCATCAAGAAGGAAGAGGAACCGGACGAGTCGTTCTTCTTCGGGAAGGATGGCATTGGAGGTGCACCCAAAGACTTCCCTGAGGTTGAAATTTATGGTTGGCAAAAATTACTTCATGCTTATGTTTCAAGGGTACTATATATTTGAAGATACATACATTTACTCTATGTGGCACATAACCCATAAAGTAGTCAAACTGCCAATCGTTCTGAAATCATTGTTGTCGGAATTTCATTATATTCGTCCTGACGCTGAATACTACTGTCAGGTGCGACCGTAAATGGAAAATATGAATTGAGGTGTTGGAATCCGACTTCAACTGCTGCGAGGATGAGGTTGCTGCACTGGCGCTCATTCGGCTATTCAAGGTAAGTATTAATACTCATCTAAACATGGTTGAGAGTCAGCCTCCATATGCTGATCGTGAAACCTATTCAAAATCATTGCTAATGGTCAGAGAACTGACGAAATAGCACGCAAAAGAGAGAGAGTATGGCGAAATTGAGCGGGGTTCGTACTCAGTTTTTCAAGATGGTTTACATGAATAATATAAGGGACATTTCGAACTGAATCAAACGGTCAACATTAAGGAACACCCCGACACGACCCTCGTTTGCCTTGGCCCGTTGACTAACGTCGCATTGGCACTAAAATTGGATGACGCTTTCAAAAGACTGCCCAAGAAAGTGGTCATCATGGGAGGAAACTACTATGGTAGGCGCAAAATGCATCATTTGTTCAGATATAACTAATTCTGGGACGAGTAGCGATAAGATAAAGAAGAAAGGTGTAGGTGGATAAAATGGTAGAGTGTCTCATTCGGGTGATTATTGATAGCCGTGTCCATTTCTGGCCGTGAAGTAATCATTCATACGAAGTGTTGTCTCCGACTTCACAACCGCTAGGAATGAAGTTAGACGACTAGATGGTCTACGGCTGTCAATAATTGCGACACCCTATTATAAGGATAACAATGGATTTATAAACAAAGAGGCAAATTGCCCCGTTATACGGCAATTTTTTGCAGCAATCGGCAATGTTCATTCGTTCTCCTCGTCCGAATTCAACTTTTTCGGAGATCCTGAAGTGAGTCATTGTACTCGTTGATGAATAGTAGGATTTCTAAATCGGCAGTAATGCACATTTCTCCTTCTTCTGACAACCGCTCCGAGGGGATCAGACTCTGAACCCCTTGGAGCGGCTGTTTCTATGATCTATAGAGAACAGCTCCGAGTGGAATAGACGGATGAGAAAAAATTGCGCATTACAACCGATTTATTGTTAGAAGCTTTATTACCTAATTATTGCAAAAAATACAGGCAGCATCCATCGTTCTCTCCGAGATGGAGTCTCCCCTCACTCTCGTTCCATGGGAAGCGCATTGTATTGATGGAGTGCGAGTAAGAGACGTAAATATTCCTATCTCAATCGATATGATCAATTTTAAATAGATATTAATTTTTTTTTATTTAGTCTCATTATAGTTATCAGTTAGTTTTAATTTAAACAGGTGAGATTTAGCATGAGAAGGAGGTTGACTTCCACGCGCATCTGTCCCTCGACTCTCCACTCGCGTCATTCCTCTCTACCGTCAGCTCCGTATGCCGGGCAGAATACGCGAAGAGTGGAAGGTGGGTTTCACACTCTTTTGCCCTAGGTCTTCTAAAACGGTATTCATTCGTCTCATTTAATCGAAGCTGTTGTCTATCGAACTAACGAATGAGAAATTCACTTTATCACCGCTTTAGAAACCCGAATGTGGTCTAGTTATCACTCGAAGTTCTCTGAAATGCAGAGCATCTTACAGGCAATACGCATTCTGCGACGAAATTGCCGTCTGTACAGCAATCGATCCAGAGGGTACTGTAGTTGAGAAGAAGGAGTTCCGAGTGTCTGTCGAGTTGGCGGGAACATTTTCCAGGTGCGTTTCTTCAGTTACTTGGATAGATACGGGGGAGGGTGAAGTCATCGTAGAATGACCATGATTTGTATATAGTGGACGGCCGTGACTAGATATTATTGGGATATGGCCAACAGTGAGTTTAGTGCAATTGTCATTCGTCTAATCTTCGCGGAGCGGCTCTCTATCACATGAGAAAGACAAATGCTCCGCGGAGATTAGATTAATGACAATTGCACTAAAGTCTCTGATAGCTACACCCTAGATATGATCCTTTAAGCTAGAGCACCACATGAAAACGAAGTCACGAATACTGATTTCAGGGGCCAGGTCGTCGTTGACTGGACAGAGAAACTGTGGGAAGGCGAAGGCAGTGAAGGAATAGTGGACAAGTAAGCAATTATTACGGCACCTTAACACTTTGAAATTAAAAATTGAGGAGTTTTTGATTTTCCCCAGCGACATGCTATTGAATATTGATTGAAAAATATACAAAGTACATTCTCTCAGGAATCGCCGTCCTGTGACTTTCGTGACCGGGTACAACGCCAAACACGTCGAGAGGCTGGTGAGAAATGCCGTGAATAACGTGAAATGGTGACATATCCAACTTTCGTAACCTCTGTTGTTGTTATTTATTCTTATATCCAGAATTTTCTACAGAATTTTCGCCCTTTATCATAGTGAGTACACAATGCATCATGTACCAATTGTATAGGTTCACTTTTATTGTTGTGATCAGTTTGTGATCAATAGACAGAAACTTGTAGTTCAAACTAAAGATGTTTTCATTTTATAAATATTATGTACATTTGATGAATTTATCTACGCAATCGGTTCGCTGTGAGTACTCGGCATGTCCTTTCATTGCCATTTGGCTGTGGACGAGCGCACTCTCATTGACATCTTCTTCTCGCTTCCCAGAAAAGTGCGAGCGAAGAACCTGCCAATTTACCCTAACTGAACAATGTTACTAAACAGTAGAGTTCTGCATCTGACTGAGTAGTCTCGACCAGGGATTCAAACACGTGTTCTATGACAGAAATGTATCATAATTCATTTCTGGGATACAGTGCATATGTGCTATTCTCCTGTGTGCAAATATGTGTAAGTAATTTGGCTCTCATTCATAAAGAACGTTACTCGAATGCTTTATTCAGTAAAATTCTTTCTCGGATCAAGAAATCCCGTCCTCGGCGGGACTTATCTTAGAGGATTTTTCACTCCATTCGGACTTCGTCCACTCTGCCGGCTGTGCCGTGCCAAAAATACAGTAGACGATATTGCTGACAGTCAGCATGACACCGAAGACCAGAAAAACGTTTCTGAAAATAAAAAAAATGAAAATATTTAAGGTGCGTACCGTGGATTCATCCACAATCGATTATCGCCTTGCATAGAGGAGACCACCTAGGCAAGGGATTTTTTTATGACATATGGATCCACCGCCTCAAAGGGATCCATGAGTCATCAAAAATCTCTTACCTAGACTGTCGAACCACCCTCCTTGAGAATCACATTGGTCAAATACGGATGAATGGCGAATGGATGAGCGACAGAAAAGAGCGATATAACCCTAGCGCCATGAATTTATTGCGTGTCCATTGCACAAAAATCGCGCGAATATCCATATAAGCCAGGTTCAACTAAGATTCTGGAAAAGCCGCTGATCGCGTTTTTCCCAGAAAAAATAGCGCGCTTAGAGAGAGAGCGCAGAGAAAAAGAGAACAAATGCTAGGCGCGCGATCGCCTTTTCGCACCGCTCTCTCTCACTACGCGGGCTTTTTTTGGCAAAAAAGCGATCAGCGACTCTTCCAGAATCGTAGTTGAACATGGCTTATATGCAAAATGTCACCCGGACGCGTATGCCCATATCCATTTTTTGTACGAATCCTCGTTGGACAATCACTGTAGCGTACTCTGTATTGTCATTTGATGCAATTAAAAAGCCATAGACGAAAATGATTTTGTGCGTTCTTGAGCTCGAAAAAATGAAGTGAGCAATGGTATTCACCTCCACTCTTCATACGAATCTTCGGCAACCATTGCGCGAACGACGATTGGAGTCATCAGTGCGGAGGCACAGTTGATAAGTGACTGCACGGACATGATGAAGTGGTTGTGCTGTCTGAAACATATTCAATTGGGTGAACGAAAAGAGTGCCAAGGATATTTGTGCTGCAAATATGCCGCATTCGTTCACGAATAGACTAGCGCCATCCATTGGAATCATGTGGGGCAATTTTTTTCCATGACGCTGTACTCTTCCAAACTCACCGAAATCAGCAACAAAACCACAATATACACCAACTGTGAAATTATTACGAAATAAAAGAAAACCCACGCTGCCATCAGCAATGATCCCTTGAAAAAGCCCCCGCTATTGAAAGAAGGCATGGAGGTGGTGCATGCGAGAATTGCCAGGGCGAACATCGGATGTGAGCTGAAGTGAAGTTGTTGGAGAGTTCAAGCAAAAAACTGAAAATTTTAATTCGACAATACTGAAGGATAGGTGAAGCATCTCATTTTGAGCAGCTCCTTTAGAATGATCGAATATGAAGGTTGGTGATCATGAAATTGATTGATCACAAATTATTGTCAGAGAAACGACGAAACAGCACACGAGAATTTGTCATCGATCAGATGTGTTCGTACTCTGGATATAAAAATTGGTTAAAATGAATGACGCTCACGTGGGAACGAATGCTTGAACGAAGAAGAACGCCCCCATGCCCCCGATGCCCAGCCAGTTGAAGAATTTGGCAGAGAACGTGTGAGAGGGAATGAAGCGCTCGCACTTGTCGGCCAGAAAACCGGCCATGATTTTCATTGCGAATGTGACGATCTGAATTTTTTTCCATTTATTTACGTAACGTAAAAGCTGCGTTTTTGGAATTTAACGGCAAGCATTATATGTTGCGCGTGAAACATAATGTCTGCTGGTTACAAAAATACAATATGAATTGCCTGTGGGATGGAGGACATGACGCCGGTAGACTCGACCGAGAAGCCCATGACCTGAATTCTGTTTGTTTTGCAATCATTCAAAAGCCATGACCGACCTTGTTCAGATAAGTCGGAGTGAACTGCATGGTGACCTGAACTTTCATATCTGCTTCTCACAATCGGTGACAAAATAAATCTGCGATATCGCCTTTTCAAATGCAGGATCAGACATATCAGCTTTATGGACTAGTTCAAACGCAGATCTTTTTCCTATTTTTGTGCAGGGTGACATGAATTATTTGACACTATTCATGTTCATCTAGCAGTATTGGTTCCAAATTATTGTGCCTCTACTTGAGAACTTCTTGAAACATACCTGAATCCCCATGAAATTACTCAATCCCGTGATCCAGACGCTCCACACGGCCATTGAGCTGAGCATTGCCTGAATTGAAATACTCATAGTGTCAGCACTTTGCGCCATGATAGTAAATGGACAGATGCGCCATTATTTCCGTCATTCTCACGGCCATCCATCCGTTTCACCACCATTGCGCAAATGCCCTTCGCGCTCCTCTCCTTCACTCCCATTTGCGACCGTTATTTGTCCAAAAATTATCGCTAGTCTTTCCTCAATCTTTAACATACCATATCATATTCGATACCACTCGTTCACGATGGAATTTTAAGTATCATGAACTTACTTTATATGGCACCGGTTCCCTTGCCGCGGCCACGTTTCCCTTGTTCCTTCCTATCCTCTCCAGTTCTTTTGAGGACACGAGTCGGTGCTTGGACGGTTGCTCTCTGAGATAGATAGTTTATTGTGCAATGGCTACTGTAGGCCAATTGGCCAATGATATGAAATATCAATATTCCACAGTCAGTGCAGATCTGAGTTATATCTAGGATTTTATCCAAAATAAAAATAATCAGCTTGGAATTCGAATGGCTTTCATGACAATGTGCTAAAGTACACATAAAACAGATCTCTCTGCCGTTGCGTCGTGATGGTGTAACGGAAAATTGCTCCATCGTCGTCGTCATAATAACTGCGCAAAGGCCCATTTCACCATTATAGCGCAAAGTGGATCTGTCGTCTTTGACTCCAATTGGCACCGGAGAACGATATTCTGACCTGTAGAAGAAAGCGAAGAGGGAGAAGAATACGGCAGTTATAGCAGCATGGATGTAGTACACGAATGGCCATCCTAACGAGGAAGTACAGAGGGCTCCGGAGACTGGCATCGTGAAGATGGGGGCAAGCTTAATTTTTTTTCATATATTTTTATATATTTTTTTAATTAAAAAAGAACACGAAGGTTCCTCGATCTTTGGTTACGTTTCCTGGAGAACATATTAGTCTTGTACCAATAACGATCTGATCTTCCAGACTTTTGATTTGTTGTGACGAAAAAAATTCAGTCAACTTATGTAAAATTACGTTCTTAGCAATGGCGACAACTTTATTTACTTGTTCTGGGATAGAAGAAAACTACACCAAGGCAAAATGCATTCATTACTCGTTTTAGGACTCTTTAGCCGTTGCGTGTTTGTAGAGAAATAGTAGCTTTTTGTTTATTGTCTCACCTGGAAGAAACATGTGAAGAATGCGATGAAGATGGCCGTTTGTTTGTGCATCGACCAATGTCTCGTGACGATGGCAATGAGAGTGAAGGCGACGCACAGAGCGGTGCCCTGAGGAATCGAACACGTGACCTGTGGAGTAATAGCACGAAACACTACCACTACACTATCTTGCAACTTTTGCAAGTTCATCCTGTGTGTGCACTGGGGAGTGCATTTCTTGAGTCATAACCTAGTGACAGATATGCGAAAGGATTAGCACTTCACCAACCTGAGCGAACCGTGCCGCCAACAGCCAGCCGTAGCCCCAGTAGGCGAAAAGGGGAACGACTGCAGTGGAGATGGTGGAGATGAAGCCAAAACCCGTGGTCACCCAGCGGGTGCCGACCTTCTGAAGAAATATACACTACTTGACCTTCAATCCACGTTTTCACCCTATCGACATTGTCTTTATATCCTTTTTGGCGTGAAATAAGCGCCACTAACAAGGGAACTGTTTGAGGGGGTCCCACAATTTGAACGAATGTGTCATGGATAGGAATATATTGTGAATGTTGAAAACGAACAGTGAGAGAAATCATTCATGACCCATTTTCGATAAAAAAAAATTTCAAAGGCCTGCTACTCGATTTTCGCTTGACAACCAAGTTACTCTCCTGAGAGGACCCATTGAAGTGAGATCCAATGGCTACGTGCAATGGATAGGAGTATGATAGGAGTGTAGAATTCGAATAGTGTGAGATTTAATCACTGCCCATTTTCGAAAAAAATTGTAAAAACTTGCAATTTTAACTTCATATGTTTACAGTGTTAGTTTTTCGCTGAGAGTTTTTGGAAATATTTTTCTCTAAAATGTGCCGTGATTAAATTTCCTCACTATTCGAATTATACATTCTTATCTTACTCCTATCAATTGTACGTAGCCATTGGTCCTATCAGGAGAGTAACTTGGTTGACAAGCAAAAATCGAGTAGCAGGCCATTGAAGTTTTTTTCTCCAAAATGGGCCATGAATGATTTCTCTCACTATTACAATTAGTTTTCGACATTCACAATATACTCCTATCCATCGCACATAGTCGTTGGTACTAATTTGGAGACACCCTCAAACAGTTCCATTGTATTATTGTGGTAAACGGTGTTGAAATTCTGTCTCTATATGTTGAGTGTGAAACCTATTCAAAATCATGGCTAGCGGTCAGAGAAACCACGAAATGTCACGCAAAATTGAGAGTGCACAGTCGTCAGCCAGATGGAGTGGGCGTACTCGGAATATCAAGTTGGTTTTCCACAATAATAAGCCATTGTTACTCCACCGACTCACGCCAATAAGCGCCATCATAGGATAGACAGCAGTCAGAGCACCCACAGCAACCATGGAGAAGAGCATTGACCTGAAATCGTTTACTTTTCGATAGTTGATAGAACGTTTACGGCTAGGTTACAACGTGCTACCTACTCATCTCAAGAAATGTGTTGTGAAGGAATACTCACTTCTCTGAAGGACTGTAGTCGTACCGACCACCATCACCATTCAATTCATCGCTCATGACATCGGATGGCTGAAATGTCGTTCATTGTCGAGGAAGAAAGATCGCATCGAAGGAAAGAGGATCAGATGATTTTAACTGAACCACGAAGCATAGAAAATGGATTTCATCCTGGATCATAACGAAAGAGTTGCAATTTCTTTTGCGCGGAGAGCGTCCTCATGCTCAAGAGGTGAAGCATAAGTGTAAAAAAGAGTGGCAGATCTGCTGCAACATTACTCTTGAATGTACAATACATAACGAGAAAATTATAGACAAACAGTGAAACAAGGATTTGAGCGACAGACTTCAGCGCAAACATCAGATGGTATTTTTTTACTAGAGTCTCCATTTCAAGCGTTAATTGCTCTTGAAGAAACAGAAATGTGTATATCCATTGGTGAAACATTTTTGAACACTCACTGCAATTGATTCATTCCGCGGTGCAGCCATACAGATGACGGTGAAGTTGAGGGTAAGGACCTGAAAAATAACTCATTTGGCTGAAGGGAGGCATAGCAGAAACCTTGAGAAAACTAGGACAAATGAGTTTTATTTTAGAGCCGGGAATTTGTATGTGAATTCGGTAATGTTTCGATAATCCTATATCTCGAAAGCTATAGCTTTCCTGAAACATATCAAATCTCGCATATTAACTGCAACCGTATCATCTATTGTCGTGCGCTAACTCGATGTGGTTGCGATGTTGCCGCTGGGCGTTCTTTATTGCTACTGTAAGTATTCGAGCAGAAACCAATGATAGGCTACTCTGAAACAAATCTCTGCCCTGACGCAACAAAATTATTCTACTGTACATAATGGTGTAAAGTATTATAAATGTATTGGTTTAAATTTGTTTACAGTGTATACATTTTAAAGTGTATTGTATTGTAAAGCAAAGAGATAAGTCATACATTTGACTGCAGGGATGAGAGACACAGTGTGCACAGGAGAAGCATGACGAGTCGTGTTCGAGAGAAGAAGGAGAAGGAGGAAGAATCCTGAAAAGATCAATTGAATAGACATCAGGACTTCTTCTCTGCTGATTCAAAAAATGATGAAATTCTGGACAGGATGTATTGAAAATGCAATAGTAAAGTGCATTTATTATTCATTTAGTCAGTATCGAGCCGTTTGCTGCCCCCTGCGAGTGAGAACAAGTGAAATGCGAAGCAGATTAGACGAATGACAAATACACTTTGCTGTTGATGTGCTGAAAGCTGGCTGTAATAAAAATGCAACCTTCTTATTAGTAGGCTAATGTCCATTTATATTTTTTGAATTAGCGCTTCTGTTGCAATGTCGTAATGCACTGATCGAATGTAAAGATATGAGATGAAACATAATCTAGGAGGAGTTCTACTCTGGTAGTGACTGCACCAAACGTTTACAGATTGGAGATCCTATGTTTGTTGTCCACAAAAACACGGTGAACACAATTGACGTAAGATCTCAGTGTACTCTAAGATGGAATAGTAAACGTTCCTTATTTCATGTTGCCAATAAGAAACTTTCCGTTGCAGCTGATAGAATGAGACAATGGAGAGACTCATTGGATCTAGATAATTTAGTCAGTGGACCAAACGACTGAAAAAGTTCGAGGAAGTGGCTATGACCCCGGTTCCTTGGTTGTCCTGGTTCACTGTATTGTTTTTACAGCGAATTTCTTACAGATCAATGATTAAAGGAGCCACAAAGGGAGATTGTTTTGCATGCACTTTACGGGATCTCTTCTCTCCATTCCCATACTTTCTCGTCGTCAGAGCGGTCTACTCTGAC
>JACMIF010003542.1:0-14316 GCA_014805445.1 Diplogasteroides magnus
ACCCGAAGTAATCGAGTAACTCGATTACTTCGGGTACAAGCTGTCTCACTTCATTCCTAGCGGTCGTCTCTGAGCGATTGATACGACCGGGCAATGAAAGACGCAGACGCGAAATGAAAAATCATTTGGCTAAAGTATCCGAGAGCCCACACTAGTGACGAGGGAATGAAAAGTAGGGTAAACACAGCAAGCCAAAGTGCATTTTTCTGTCGTCTAATTCCCTCGGTGCAGTTGTCTCTGTCACGTGATGGACGACCGCTCCGAGAGAATTAGACAAGTGAAAAATGCGCTTTTGCTTGCTTTCCCTACCCTAATGAAAGGACACCGATCGTTGTCATTCCGGAGGCGAGCCCGGAACCCGGACGGTCTACTCCCCCCGCCCGCTCTTCATCGCCAATCCCCCGTCTCATCATCTATCATCTTTCACAACTCATGCAATAGATACACAAGGTTCATATTAGTAACATTTTCACGGATTTTCTAATAACTGCAAAAGTAGTATAGTACGTACTAGTAACTTGTTGTTGACCAGAAGTTTCATCAGAATCTTCCTCTTTCTTTGAACGTCCACCAGAACGAGATGCGGGACGACGGAAAAGTCCTGCAACAATTCTTGCAATTAAAGAAGCTTCTGTTTTGTAGAGAGCACAAAAGCACGGGCACAGCGTCGCACTAGGCGCGCCTCAACTGGCAGAAGGTATGTTCAGTTCAATCCATGCTTAGTTAATTCTTCAAAAATCACAAGCAACTGCTAACAATAATAGAATACATACGTTTAAATACATTCACCGCAATGGGCACAAGAGACCGCAAATAAATTCAGCTAAACGAACTTAAAGCAAGCGAAATGACTCAGCAATCAACTCACGTGAAGAGTTAATTGGATTTACATAATATTCCAAGTGAATTAATACACTGCACTCTTCATTCTACCTGTAGGGCACAACAAAAAAGTAATGCTGACCTGTCAACGGCCGCTTGACAGCCTCGCCTACACTTTCGGACAGATTCTTGATGCCCACAGCAGGAGTCTCCTGAAGAGCAAACATGCTGGTAGAATGCATATCGTCATTCAAAGGAGCCAGCACAACAAGATTGACGCATTCGTGTGCTCTTCACCATGGTAACCCGTACATGCGGGAATCAACAAAACAACATTACCTGTGGAAAAGAAAATATAAATGTCAACTACATAAACGGTTGGGCATTAGGAATGACTAGTTTCCGGAGTTTCTCTCAAAATTCAACTAACGATAATGTGAAAATATTCCATTAAATATTGGGGTAACCGCTGGTGAACGCATTTTCGCGCTCAAAAACTACGGAAAATCGACCGACCTTGAATAATCCTCCAATTCGGCCTTTCTTCGACATTGAAGGGGGATCTTCGACACCATGTTCACGCACACGAATGTTCAGTTCGGCGTCCTGCTCTGGAAATCGAATGCTTTCCAGGTTAAAAAGAAAACAACAAAAACAGATGACGAAATCGCATTTCACCATCGTTTCCACGTAAACAAACGCAACGTGACTGCATCAGATGCTACTCAAATGAAAGACTGGATATCGAAGAACATTCAGCACTACAGTTCGACTGTTTGCAGTGGAAGATAATCTCTGTAAACCCTCAAAAGAACGTGCAAACTAGTGTACCTTGATCGTCGACATCGTCAACGTGCGCATCTGTCATGTCCACCTGATCCTGTGGTCTCCTTCGACTTCGGGCACTCGACCCTCTCAACCGAGGAGCCGCACGTTGCTCCTCCATTACAAACTTAAAACAATTAAAATTAAAGATCACGAAATCTGATAACTAGGCGAAAAAGCAACCAAAAGAGATGCGCTTTTAGAACCTTGCATAAATTCATGATTTATTTCAAATTTGAAAGAACCAGCAGAATCGGTATTGCAGAACTTCTGTAAAAGAAACTCACTTTTTCAGCTCTTCGCCGGAGGGGCGCGACCTTCTTGGATCCCTTCCAAAGTGGGCGGAGTTTTGTCAAACCGCGACGCGTGAGGAGCGTTTCAGCCAATAAGCGTTGTCCCATGGGATCGCCCGGCCAATCAGCGCTGACGGGGGGCGGGACAGAGTATATAAAGGCTCCCTCGCGCGCGCGGCGGTCAGACGAGCTGCTGAGCTGCGGCGTGCGGCGGATGGTGGCGTGCGCAGTGGCTGCAGCAGCTGCTCATTTATCAACGAACGCGGTCGTAGGAGCTGCAGGGGAGCGACGAGCCGCGCTGCTGGTCGCCTCTCCCGAGGTGGGCCGGGCGCCGGGCTCGGTCCCCGGATCAGCCAAGCTCGCGATGGCTGCAATCTCGGCAGCCGCCATAGAACAGCTCAAGCTGCAGCTGTCGTCCGCCCTTGAGAATGTAAGACAATAAGAGCCTTTGGCCTGTGTATATACGCCTTATCCCGTTCTCATCACGCACTCACGGCCGGTATATTTTGCGTTGAATTTTGGATGTTCTTTGGTTGAAAGTTTAAATTCCTAAATTGTCTACGAGTGCTGAGAAAATCGTGTCTTATTTTAGTCAAAAATATTCTTTTTTGAGTGAATTTTTGTGATGACAGTTGTACACATGATTGCGCAACAATTCTCGAATTCTTCGAGTTGTTGCTCTTGTTGTTGATTTACCTCACTGTGTTTCCGAACGGGCTTGGCCGAAACGGTGGTTGCTGCTCATTGGGCTCTATTGGCTTTCGCCTTGCCACCCGTTCGAGTAATAAAGTTGTTTAAATGTATGCTGATCCCCCTAGTCTTTTGTTTAAATCACGCAGAGGAATTGTCGGGGGCCGAAGTTTCGGACATTTGCACTCTGTATCCTCGCCCTTTCTTGGAACTGTATCGTCGTTGGAGTGCGTGAGAGTACTAGGATTGGTGTCTGGGGGTTATACCTGGGGGTTGACAGAGCATCTCAGAGACAGACAATCGAGCAATGTTGTGAGCATTTCAGAAGGACGGCGACAAAGTTAGACTGGTGATAGATGAGCTTGAGCGAGCCAACCTCACCAAGGACATTCTCGAGGTGAATCATTTTTGTCTTTGTTCGGATATACTCTCCCCTCCCTTTAGTATGGGGAGAACGCGGCCCCCCTCGCTGTGTGGGGGACCGGGGTCCCTCCCTACTGAGCATTGGCTCAGTCCCCTCCCCTTCTCTCTCCCCCTCTCCTCTCGCTTCTCTGTCCCGCCTCTCATCCTTCCACACTCTTTCGTATGCCGATCGATGAAATTGCTGGGGCTTTCTGCCGTCCGGAGTGGCTGTGCCTCTCGCTTGCAGTGTACATTCTGGCAAAAAGTGAAGGGGAGATCGAGTAAGAGGCTTCTCACGAAGCAGAGTCACCGTCTAAATGGATAAATGCCGAATAGATGGGGCTTTCGGGTAGTATTGCGAAATCCTTTACCGAAACTCCGCCAGGGACTTGCAAAAAACGGCACCAATAGAATGTGAACGTTGTTCTAGAGATGTGAGTCTTACTTGTCCAGTCCAATACTGCATTCTTTTTTTGCTTTTATTTTTAATTTGCATAAAATTAGAATTTGCTATTTTGGTGGGCATGAAATTCCGGCTGATTCTCATGATTCATGAATCCTTCAAAAGCCTCGAATGCTGTGCAAACAATGAGGGTTTAGTCCAATGATTGGTGACGTGTAACGGTTTGTGCAGTACATGGTTGTGTCTCTTTTACCATCTTTTCCGCAATCTGACCTTTCGAGTCGGGGAGTGCTGGGTTATGTCAGTGGGTGAGGGTGTGAGACAACTCTCTCAACTATAAGCGAGGTAGGAGGTGCTGGGGGTTGCACCGGGGGTGATCCCCTTGATCTGTTAGAAGAATGGAGTGAGAGGAAGCGGTGTATGTGTGTGCGTGAGTTATCATAACCCCGTACGACCTTAGGAGAAGAGTGAAGAATGCGAGGAGAGACCCAGATGACGAATATTGTCTCTCATCCTCTCACCTGTCTTCCTCTCTCATGGTACTACTCCCGTGAAGGGGTTGTGCCAGACAGGACACATTGAATCGATCAGTCAGCCCTGTTTGAAGAGGGAGGAGAGGAGAAGAATGGGAGGAGGAATAGGGCGCGAACCTGAACCGGCTAGTCAGTTCAGCGAGGAGAGGGGAGCAAAAGGTGCCGAAAAGAGTGGAACACGTCACACGAACGGGAAACACTTTTGGAGTGAATAAAAGCATTGTTCAAAGGAAGAAGAATGATTCATGGAATGAAAGAACAAATTCAAGTGAAGAGAATGGGGCTGTAACATTTGCTGCAACATGTACATTCATGAAACGAGAAATATTTGGCATGGAAATATAATAGCGTTGAAAAGAAAGATGTTTGGAAATGATCTCTGACGTCGACAGCCCAACAACCGTGGTGAATTGATATTCACGTGAAATGTCCACGTGTAGGATAGTCAAATACGAAAGAGGGGGGCACCATATTTGAAATGACGAGATTCTGTATTCAGGCAACCCGTGTGGGTCTTACAGTCAACAATGCACGTCGACAGATGCAGGATGAGTGGCCTTCATTGTCAAAGAGATGCAGAGCTCTCATCAAGGGATGGCAGTCACTTGTTCAGGTACTTCATTCTCATTCATTGTCAATTGATATATGTAAGATTAACCCGTGGAGTTGAAGTGTATCTTGATTGTTTAGCCTCAGACGAGGCGGCTACCGAAGGTTGGTGTGCCATCCTACCTCGATTGGTATCCACAATAACATGTCTCATTGTCTGTGTCGTTATCTTAGTACCGATACCTTCTCCTTTCCTTTTCCTGTGCTGTCCAAATATTCTTTCTACACGCTCTCCTGTCCAGCTTGCCATACAAACATTTTCTCTAGTGGCTCTGGGATAGTTGTAGTCAAATTTCGTACGTAAAGCACCTTGTAGATACCGTATACTCACTGTGCTTGTCTCAGTATATTTGAGTACTTATGGTTTTTACCACTATGATTTGTAAGAGAATAGGGAAGAGATTAATTGCAAGTCTATTCACCTGCCTGTCGTCCCTCTGTTCACTTATCATGGGTCTCATGTGGAATTGTTCAATTTGCAGCCGAGTGCTAATGGTTCGGCTGCCTCATCTGTCAACGGAACACCCAATCTCGTGTCACCGGCTGTGGGACGACGTGTGACTCCCCACACGCCTGCCAATAAGAGACTCACTCCCGGAGTTGCTAGTGGTCAGTGAAAAGTACAGCGAGATTTTGAGGATCATGTTCTAAAAGTTGTCGTTTCATATCCAGAATGGGCTTATGACGGTTTGACAGTAGTATTTGTTCAGAACGAGGAGCGAATCTTTCACCGGCCGCCAATGGAAGCTACGCACCCAAGGGTTTTGCGTCCCACAATGCATCTCCTCAGGTGATATAGGGTTTCTAGGAAGATTCTTTTTTGTTCTGGAGTTGATGTTCGGAATTGGCTCCGAGTTGTCCTAGTGGGTATTTTGGAAGTTGGTGAATTGTTGTTCAGGCACTGCACTCTACTCTGCACAAGTCACAGTCGGTGGGAGTGGATCTGTCGGGGAAGGATGAGAATGGAGGAGTGAGGAATGGAAAGAGGAAACCGGATGATTTAGGAGGTGAGAAGAATTGAAATGCTCTTGTTGAAATATCTGCTCAATAATCATACGTTGTAAATGCCAATTCGTCGTAAGGAAATGTAGCATGCAGCTACAGCTTCAATTATCATTTCGCAAACACATGGGCATTCTAGGAAGAAGGTTGTGTTTTAATGAGCTCTTGCATAAAAAGACATGATAAACTAGGACCTGTAGAGCGGTACTCGACAATATCTGGCAGTTCAACATGAATTATTTGTTTCTAATGCATAATTTTCACAGAAATGTGCCAACGTACTATCTAGATGTTTGGACGTGTTTTCGTGATTGTATGTTGATGTTCTCTTCAGCTTTGGCCTCTTCATCAGCAACGTCCATCAAGCGTACGAAGACTTCTGCTGGTGCACTGTCGACAATGACCTCTCCTCCCACTCCGTCGATCATCGAAGCAAGAAGATCTGCAGTTCAGGTTGGTTTTTGGTCACAGACTCTATATCTGAGGTATTCGCAATCATGGGACATGAGTATTTAATTCAGTCGACATCGGATCTGGTTGCCCAGCTGAGTTCGAATCTGCCACATCACATGCAGATAGAGGACACGATACGAGAACACGAGGAGAGAGTGAAGAGGGAACAGGAGGACATGCAGGTACATTCAAGGGGAATGGTCACAATGGGTGGTGGTGGAACATCGGTTGTGACTACATTATGAGTAGGAAACGGAACGCAAGCAGAAGTGCATTTTTCTATCGTCTTTGTCCCTCGGAGCTATTGTCTCTCTCATGTGATGTGCTACAGCTTCGAGGGAATTGGACCACTTCTGCTTGCCTGCCGTTCCCTGACTATGAGTCATAGTCTATGAATCACAGTGATACCGTTGAGTGTCGTAAACGTTGAAAATGTGGTTATGTTTCTCTTAAATTGCAAAGATGCCCTTCAGTTCGCCACTGCTCTGGCCAGCAATGGCTTGCCTCAGTCGCCATACGTATTTGAGAAGAAGAGGAAGTACGAGCGAAAGGTTGGTATTTACTTTCTAAGAAGAGCATTTCCTTATTGTCTCGGTTCAGGAATTTCTTATTTTATCGCTTGTTGCTTCCACAAATATCACTGCTGTTGAATATTTGAAACTTGCTTTGTTCAGATGAAGGCTCAAGGGTCTCCCCTTCCCTCATCTGCCTCTTCATCCTCAACGTCAACGACGACTGTGCGGATAGTGGAGCCGTCCCCCGATGCTAAGCCGAGAGGAGGTCTCGTGTTGAGGTTGACGAGGACTACCACGGATGGATGTTTACAGGTTGGTTTGTGATTTCATTTTTGATATGTAATACTAATCGAAAATCATTCCATTCATGTGACTGGGATTTGCATGTTTCTTCCGGGCTGATTTGTATACACTTGAGCATGTTTGATTCTCGCAATTGCAGGCCAGTTCATCGGCTGAGAGCGAGAAGGAACGGCGGCGGGAGGAGAAGGTGAAGCGAAAGCTTGAGAAGAAGGTGAGCTATCACCACGATTGTTGGATTACTGTATGTGCTGAAAAGACTACTGTGCCCTCATAAGATACAGTAACTCATTGTTTGTGTTACAGGTACAGGCTGCAGCAGCAGTGGCGGTCATTCACGCCTCGGCGTCTGCCCCTGTTCTCGCTCAGTTGACTCCTCCCTCCTCATCGGCCTCTTCCCACTCGACCACAACGACTGCCTCCACCTCTAGACAGCAACCGACCACATTGGACCGTCCCTCAGTCCCGCACAAGGGCAAGGTCAGACAGGCGGGTCCTAGCGTCATTTCATCGTCTTCTTCTTCTTCAATTGTCGTAAACGTCAAGATTGTGAGGCTTATTTCATGGAATAACGTTGTTCGCAGTTCTCTTGGTTCTGTCTTTGTAGCAACAGCAGCCATTTGAGTATGGTTATTGATTGATGCCTTTGCAGGTTGACTGGCTGGCGATGCTGCCGTCACTTGAACAGTTGCGTATGCGGGCAGAAGAGGACAAGAGGGAGAGGGAGAAGGTTGGTCCAACTCAAGTGGTATCTTCTAGGGTTTCAAAAACGGTAGATATGAACATTTGTATTCGTATAATCACTGTGGAGCGGTTTTCTATCGTACGTTGAGACAATCGCTCCGCGAAGATTAGACGAATGACAAATGCACCTTACTTTCGTTTTTGAAACCTCATTGACACATGATTATTTTGTGAAATGCATGCGCCGTGAATTCGATTGTTTATTCTTATATCATTGTATCTACCGTATCCCTTGCAGAACACTCTGCCGATGGACCGTGAGAAGGCGTACACAATGAAGGTTCGGGATCGAGTCGTCCTCGCACTACCGTATCTCGAGGTCGATGATCAACCAGATTTCGTCAAGTTCAGGTAAGGCTTCTTCTAAAAATATTATCGTCACTGAAATGTGACATTTCAATGCCGCGAATGATTTGCTAAACTTAAAACGATTTGTTCTTCAATAGCCACTGGTCGTACTTATTCAGAGTGTCTGTTTCAGATATCCTGAACCGTCTCGTTTCTACGCAGAAGACAACTTCGTCGTGGATGGCATGGACCGGCCGACGGATCCTGAGCTGAAGCTGTGATTTGGCCCTACAGTACCCCTTGTTATCCTTCCGGGAGTCATACAGTTTATAAACCGATAGAAGTTTCAGTCAGATTCTTACTTTGATGTGATCTTGTTTGACCAGAGCTACTTTATTTGTATGTAATTTGATGACCATCGTTTGCCTTTTGCATTCGTTATTCGTTTTTTATCCTTGCTTGTGTTGGTTAGTGTTGAATGTTTTTGTATCTCTTTACGCACCATTTGATTTCCTATGTTTAGTCGTATTTCTTAAACACCCAATGTTCCTTCTCGGGTCTCTGGTCTCGTAGCATTCGTTACAGTACGCCCTTCTCCGTTATAGTAGTCTTTTGTTATCGCTCCCCCTTGAGCTTGTGTACTGAAGCTCGACTCATTGTGTTTGGTACAGTAGTCATCATAGCCACAGTAGTGCGTACTTTCATACATTGACTGCAGCATGCTTATCCACATCTTTCATAGACTATGCAAGTACGGGCAACCGCATCAACTGAATATCTAGCCAGTCTCCCAACCGCAGATGAGAATAGACACAAAGTATCTATCCTTAGGCAGTACGGTTTCCAATAGCTACCGTAGTCTCGTACCGTAACTCTCTATTTATTGCAAACCGTACTGTTCTTACACTAAGCTCACCGACCACTATGTGCATTAGATAACGGAAAATATCAGAGCAGCCAAAAGATGGAGTGCCGTTACCTTTCACACCGCCTTTATAACCACAGTTATCCCCATGTCTACCGTAATCATTGCCTTGTCATGCCTGCGCACCTCAGAGACTGGCCCCATCCTTTTATGTTCACTAGCACTTGCGAAGTGTTCGCTGTGCTACATTGTTTCATCTCTACTGTAATCCTTTCTTATACTACCTTTTCTCCGGTCACCGCTCAAGAATTCTCATTTACAGTATGCGCACGACATCATTCCCCTCTCATATGTCCCTTCCCCCGACCCGGTACTGGTGCCTTATTCATTGTATACCCCCTCGTGATTAGCAACCTTGTCTGATTATGTAAGCTGTGGCCAATGCACCCTGCCCAATCCATTGCGTTACAATCATCCAAGACACCCACCCCCTACGGGCCCATTTAATACCGATTGACACACGAAGCGTGAGAAGATGAGATAAAGAGCTGACGTCACTATCACTTATCCTATTGTTATTATCCACCACTCAATTGCGACAAAGAGATCCCGTTGTCCATTTTGTTGCCCCAATTTCATTCATGTCAGTTTCCTTACGACAGCTCAAGTTAAGCTATATTTGTCGACCCTTGTGATTTCATCTTCGTTTTTATGAAGTTAATATTGTTGCGGAACAGATCCGCGTTAATAAGTTGTCTCAAATAAATTTATTAAACCAATGATATAATTTATGCGAAAGATGGTGCCCAATCAAGCATCATGTGAATAATTTAGAGATTTTGGATCGCTCGGGGATTGTCTTATCAAGTGTACCCGAAATGGAGAAAGTGTGCAAAGTTCTGTTTTACTGGACTGGGAGAAGTTCAGAAAACAAAAAGTTGCAGAGAGTGAGGATTTGTTCTGATTAGACAATCTGTTCGAGCTGCTTCGCGTAGAAGATTGTCTGCTTGGCAATGCGAGTGGCGTCCAGAGTGGGCTTCTCAGAGGAAGGCTTTGTTCCAGAGGAGACCACAATCACAGTGTTATTCGCCTCGAGGGTCCAGCCACGCTAAATTCATTACTGTACTCATCCACACAATAAGAATTAGAAAATGGATTAAGGTATAGCAGCAATCATTTTTATAAAAGGCTATTTTCAGAAAAATGTGATTTCATACTGTCTTGGCGAAGGCGATGGCCTCATCAGGCTTCTGGAAGATGAGCAAATTGACAGCGTCAGCCACTGGAACCTGCAATATGGCAAATGAAATTTCTGGACAATAATTAGATTCAGCTGTAAATTGTCTTGGCATTGTGCAATTCGCGCCACATATATAGGATTTGTAGTGATAAGGTATACGGTATTCTGTCGATTAATGAAGTACATGAACATGGGGGCAAAATGTGATGATAATAATATAGACCTTCTTGAAGCTTTTGCCCATGCACGAAGCAATCTCCATTCGGATGGCATCAGTCATGACACGGAAGAAGTGAATGAAGTATGGAGAGGGAATGTTCTTCTGGAGGACTGCCACCTAAAGAGGAGGGAGTCATACGGTAGATTCTAACACAGACACCTTTTAAAATTCCTTCGAACAATAACAGGAGTATCTCAAAAGCTACGAAAATCAGTCATCATTAGCTGTTCCCCTATCACTATGTTTCGAAAGTCTAATGACAGTTCATTATAACGAAACATGATGATATGGGACGTAATTTACGCAGTTTCGAACCTTATTGTATGCTCCCTCCATCAGAGACTGTTCGATTGTGACGGGGACAGAAATGTACGGATTGGACCGTTGCACGTCCTGCGACACAGTCTCCAGCAGCTGAAACGGCAATTAGTAGAACGAAGTCTGCTTCATTTCTTCAAAATTGTTGGAAGAAATAACACTGAATTCTACTGGTGACAACATTTGTCATCATAAAACACTGCTCATTGAATACACCATACCCTGGATTTCCTTATTGCACTGACCATGTGGAATTCGGATAACCGATTGGAAGCGACGAGGTACATGAGATTGAGGCCGATCAGATGATGTCTGTTGTCCGTCTCATTCGGGGCCGTCGCGTAGTATGCCATCACCTGCGAGGAAAACGTATATTACAAAAGAAACAACACTACAAATTCATTTCCTTCTTCACTCAATCAAAACCATGCCACAGGTACAACAGAGGAATCTATACAGAACTGCGGAAGACAAACGTACCTGTTCAATAGCATCGTCGAACGCTTTGAGGTCCCCACGCTGTGCGGCCGAGAGTGCACTGATCTCGTATATGTCCCCTGAATAATCATTGATGAATCAGGTAAATCCTTCACCTTCAGATGTATTGTTAACCTAAGGCATTTGTAATAGTATTCACACCATAACTGTTATTCCACGGATGAATGAGCAGAATTCGTGTTAAAATTCTGACTGCAGAGTGAATTCACGTTCAAAATGAAGAAATTGCATTGCAAGCTTCAACTACAACTGAATCACAAGCAATTCGCAGTTTCATTTTTCTGTTTTTGATTATTATGACCATGTATGATTCTGTGTACGTAAAACAACTCGTTTCAACCACTTACTATGAATTGTGCCCTGTCCCTTCTCGCTTAGACCAGCAAAGGAGTTCGGATTGATCAAAGCCGTCTAAATATAGCAGAATATAGCACGCATGAGTAAGCATAAAGTGAAGAAGAATGAGGGAAACAAACTTTTAGTTCGGTGAGAATCTTCTCGATGGAATCCATATTGCGGGCATCATTCTTTCCCCACTCGTCCAGCAATTTCTTGTGTGTATCAACGACAGTGCTCATCTAAAAAGGTGTCTATGACAATCTAACAGAAAATAAGGGAGCTTCAAGCAAAAAACGACAAGTCCTTTCAAAATCATCATGACCGCGTCGCGACCGCACTACTTGCATACTGTAGTTCGCTAGCGCGCATTTGGCACTTGCAGTTTATCGAACAGGCTGAAATCGATGTGACTCACCGCGTATTCCTTGTACATGATGGTCCGGTCTTCTTCCTCTATTCCAACGTCTTCTTCGCGTGAACAGACAAAGAAAGTGAAAAGGGAAGAGGTCCAGTCATGCCTTGTTCCTAACGGAGATCAAACGTTGCTGGGGAAGGGGTTGTAAAAAGGGGTTCCTGAGAATGACAGGTCAACTTTGGGATCAGCTCCACTGAACGCACTGTCTTTCAGAATATTCCCCTTTTCTGAATCTCGCTTGCTTCCAAGGATTCTTCAATCACGAGCCTCATAAAATGTCTGATGAGTGGAGACGATTAGCAACATAGCAACCGATGAGTCTCATAGCTGTAGCTACAGTAACCTGTACGCCCTTCCCCTTCTTCTTTGCCCTAAATCTTTCAATGTGTCAATGATCCAAGCAGTGCAACACAAAAATTTTATTCTGAGGGTCTGACAGTCTCATCAGGGGGATATTGTGTTCGAGGACTCAAAGATCTCTTCATCGTGTCTTTTCCATTCCCCGTTCACTTTGTCCTAAATCATTGCTTTCGACATGAACGTTAGGTTACGGTACCTTCTCCTCAAACAACCAGTGGGGTGTCACCATTCTCCGCGGAACATTTGTGGTAGTGACGTACGAGAGCGTCCATCGAGGGGAACTTAACATACGTGGATTAGAAACATTAGGAAAAGACAGAAACGGACGAGCTTTGCATCGGGTCTGTTCTGCGAGACGACGAACCACGAGATGCCACGCTTGTCGAACTTTTGAATCGGATAGTGAATGACCTCAATTGAATGGGGTCTCGACAGGAATTCATGTGGATTACGGTACCTTTCTCGATACAGTCATGTAGGCGAGATGAAGTTCCACGGTGATCGGAATCTCCTCACCTTGAGGCTTCGGGAAGTAGATGACGAACGAGTTCGGACTGCAAGAAAAGTCTTCTGTGCGGGATCGAACCCGCTACCTCATGGGCGACGCTACAACACACTATCCACTAGGCTACTGACATCAGCTTTCTCCCCACGCGTCTCTTCGACTGCAGGCCCAAGTAGTGCTTGTCGACTTCGACATCAGTCATTTCAACTGTCTGTCTTGTCGGCCTCCTCTGGAATGATTCATGTTCCCAGACGGATTATAAGCTACAGTATACACGATATGTGCTTCCGGAAGAAGGGCTGTTGAACGATTCATAGGAAGAACGACGATTTTGATCCTCCATCATTTCCTCCTTCTGCAACTCCCACAACGATATCATTGAGTACGATAGGCCGTACCGATCTGTAGACTTTCGAGTCTACTGGATTCTTCCAGATCTGATCAGTCTTCACAAGAGAACTCGGAGTACGACGGGTCGAGGTTTCGCTGTCGCTGCTGATGGTCCTGAAGGGAACAACCGATTACTGTAGAACTACATTTCCGGCTTGATACTTGGTTTGTGCTTCGAGAGATTTTCGTAGAGCGTATCGTTCTGAAGATACAGTACTCCTACAGTACTCTCTTGATGACTCACACTTCTGGCTTTGTTACTCTTCTCAGCAGCCACAACTGCCGCGTGAAGGACACACTCAATCAATTCCCCCTTCACTCTCTTCACTCTCCTCTCTACCTGGCGGTCGCTGTTCTTGCCCTTCATTGCGTTGAGGTCGTACAACGAGTGAATCTCGTAGTTCTGAAACTGCGCAGTTCTCGTGCCTTGCTACATTCGCTTGCACTGCCCAATTCCCGTGCCTGGCGCACTCACCGCCTTCTTGTCCCCGTAATCGGCACACGGGCTCACGGAGCTGCTCGACACGCTCTCTTTGTCTGAGGAATCCGACGTGGAGCTGCTGTTGATATTGTACTTGTACGCCCCGTACGAATCGTGTTGCAGCAGCTGAATATTGCGCCGTTCCCGTGCATGGGGCAGTTGTCCTGCCGCAATCGCGTGCACCCACCTCGCCCTTGCGTCCCCTGTGTGGCCACACCACCGACAGCCGATCGTTCACCTGAATTGCGCATCCATCACTGCCCAATCGAGTGCATTCACGTGCACTGGGCACTGTGCACTCACCCACTGTCCCTGACTGTTCTCCTCGACCGAATACGATGGAGGCTCGGTGCCGGAGGTCTCCCTGAAGATTGTAGGTTACTGTAGATCTTCGTGGTGGAACAGACGTAGTGGTCGATTTACGATGGCGACGGCGGTCCTTCCTGGACTGTGAGTGAGAACGACCCATTTGAGAGGAGTACAAAGGGGGAGAATGAATGGATGTGAGGGGAAGGGAAGGGGAAGGGAGGAGGAGTGAATGATGCAGATGCAAGGCATTCTCATGTACATTGTACTGAATGTTGTAGATAGGATAATAAAGGGGTTTCAATCAAAAGATCAAAGATGTCTAAACATAACGGTGGAATATAACCTATATTAGGCTCTATAGCTGAATCTGAGATTTGTGAAGACATCTGTCAAAACGATTGCTCAGTGGTAGAATGAGTGGGACTTGAATGAATAGAATACCGTGGGTGAATGAGACTCAGTTACAGTATCCCAGAAGGGAATGAAATATACACCCA
>JACMIF010003543.1:0-14310 GCA_014805445.1 Diplogasteroides magnus
TGCATGCACTTTCTCCAATTCCCTTTACTCTCTCGTTGTCAGAGTAGACCGCTCTGACAACGAGAAAGTGGGGGAATGGAGAGAAGTGAACCCGAAAGTGCATGCAAATATATCTCCCTTTTCGGCTCCTTTAAGAATTCACTGTCCAAAAACTTATAGTTTTGGTCGTTGGAGGCTTAACGTTTGGCGAAACTAGAATTTGTCATAGCAATCTAAACTGAACAGAAACAAACACGTGAAGAATCGCAGCAATGATCAGCTCCACTGATAAAGAGTGGATGAAAACAGTTCGCATTAGTGTTAGTATTTTTTTATCTAATAAAGTGATCGTGATGCATTGTTCTGTAGTGATCAAGATAGTGAATGTTTGCCTGTACTAATTTGAGCAGACTCTTAGGTACACGCATACCTACGGTCAAGACAACACCTACATACTTCTTTCACACGGACTTTCTGCCTGGAAACCAGTAATAATGAGAATTTTCTGCGCAGTATTTAAGTCACCATATTGCCTTGATTAGTTTCATTTTGCAGTAATGCGATAGGGTTGGCAGTTAGTACTCGAGATTGGTTATGTTTGACGTAATCTAAATATTGCAGATTGGATCAGGTGAAAAATAATCGAGTTGGCATACAAATTGCCATTCAAATTTTTGGGTATATTCAGGATGTTCTTATCCTTTCATTAGATAGGATTAAGATGCTGAACTACACGTACTCGCCCGACGAAGAGTTCGTTTTGAAATGGTAAGGTCATGGGGTAGCTTATTTTAACTGTGCACTTTCAGTTACTACTACCTTGTTGGAATAGCGTCTACAATGACATCAGGCGTAGTCGTTTACATCATTTGCTCCCCGGCCACACGCAACGTCGGCGTTGCATTTCGGCTGCACCACTTGTATCTGCAGGTATTCAAGGAAGTTGCTTTGTCTTGCGATACTATGGTTGGCTGAACGACTGACTACGTTACGAGTTATGTTTCAACCACATTATATATTTGAAGACTCTGTAAAACATTACTAATAAAACAAAGAAACGGCCAACCATAAACCGTATGTGATACACGATAGACTCAGTTCTGGATGTTTTTCCTCGGCTTCTGTGTTCCTCTATGTGCCCCATTTAACGTTTTGCCGATACAGGGAGGATACTGCGTTGGTAACTTATACAACACGTTCAAAGGAAAACGTAATTATTTACATTTCCAGGAATCGGTTGTCAATTCTTTTTGAATTTTTTCGAACTTCAAACGATGCTTGTACGTCCGTGGAATATCGTTCAGTGATTACGACAAACCTCAGATATTGTGGATATTTCTCCTCACGCAAACAGGAGCAGCAATGTTTCTGTGTTTCTTCTCCAGACATCAGTCGACCATGCTACCCGGGAGCACATTTCACTTTCGAAACGTCAGTAAAATTTTGATTTTGAAATTAATTCGCCTTTGAAGCCGATTAAAGCTGTTATATATCTATCAACCATCGTATTTTTCGCATTTCCCGTTGCCGTTGAGTTGGTTTTCATAGGAGAACAAGTTGAAGGTGGAAAGGAATACATTCAAAGAGTACGCAAGCACTTGTTTCATTGTTTGAATGCTCATCGTCAGATGCACCCTGGTATGAAGTGGTTCTTCGAAAGAGGGTATGGATCAATGGCGTACAATAGAGATGGAGACATTGATGGACTCGTCATACTCAATGTGTCTTTGGGAATCGTGAGTGCCTACGTACATGATTCATGTAAACAGAGATCATATTCCGAACACTCTCTGACATGCGTGCTATTTCGTCTTTCTCTGATCATTAACCCTGATTTTGAATAGGTTTCAACCGAAATAGATAGGCTGTCTATTCATGTATTAGGTTGTTTCATATGTAACCCGCCAATCATTCAACGTTTCGTATCTCGACCTTATAGAAACGCACTGCTATGGGGCTTGGCCTATCACATGGTGGGGTCATGCCCTGCTCCTGGCCCACTCCTCTCTCCCTCCCTCTCAGCAGTCACTCCAGCATGATTTTTCAAATTTGCCAAATCCATGATTTTCGAACCAAATTTTTGGATTTTTGGCCGCATTTTTCGCGAACTTGATATAGAATCCAACTATCAACTGATTATTGTAGGCAAGTGAAAGCCCGACATGCCTGGGCGGCCGATTGCACAAATAAAATTTTTTCAGGGGGTTATGGTCGAAAGACCAAGACTATACGAAAAAGTGTCAAAATGCAGCTAGCCACATGTGATTCACAGAATAAGCGTAGAATAGCTGGAGCGCTATCATCTGAGCCTACAAACATGGTTGAGAACAAATATTGGTCAGACATCTTGCGGTCCCTACCCATAGCAGTGTCTTTCTATAAGGTCGAGATACGAAACGTTGAATGATTGGCGGGTTACATATGAAACAACCTAATATAATACTTGAAACGGCATAACTCATCTTCATTTTCAGTTAATCTTTGGAGGAATGACAAGCTTCACTCTCGTTATCACACATATCTTTCACTACATCAACAAATTCGTAAGTGTTTATTGCGGACACATTGGTACTGACGATCTAAACGATTTCCTAGGGTGTCGCATATAAGTATTTTAGTGCATCGGTCGCGTCTCTGCTCTCTGAGGACTGTCTCTGCAGTTTACAGACAACCACTCTTCAGAGAGTGACGCGACCGATGCACTAACCCTCGTATGCGACACCCTACGATTTTCCCTTCACAGATAATATCGAGCAAATCGCGTCGATGGGAATTCCATAGACGGATGTCGCTGTACTTGATCATGCAGGCAAGTATATTATCTTCCATTCTAATGCTGTCCGGAAAAAGGACGTTTGGATGTAGGATAGTGCCGATCGAATCTAAACATCACGATGAGTAGCAAACGGTATGACCGGTCGTTGCTCGGTGTTGTTATTTTTCTTATATCTGAATTCCATAAACTTTCATGTAACGAACTAATTATGCCCATGAATATAGAGAGGTGCAGTAGAAGTATTTAATATTTATCATTTGCATTCAGAGTGCTGTCCCAGCCACATTTCTGATTGTTCCTGCCGCGGGAGTTGTATTCGCTACGGTATTTGAAAGTACCCACTACCGTGAGCGGACAATCAATATTCCCGTACAATGGATGCCGTTTTAGTAGTGAATCTGCTTTGCTTGGCTCTAATGGCGACGTATCCTATGGCCTACAACATTGTTTTTATCCTTTCCTATGGAAGAATGATCGGGAAGGGCTTGCCGAAGATAGGATCGATCGCCGAAAAGATATCGACCTACATTGCTGAGAATCAGGCGGCTAGGCGGGAAAGCGTAAGAAACCCCGTTATTGCATAAATTATGCGGTCAATTCACACATCTTTTACTTGCTATTTGATCTTTTTACACTGCAAATAAACTCCTGCTGACTACAATATTGCAAAAATTAAGCAAAGCACATACAATATAAATATATACTCCAAAAGTTTCTCCATCAAAACACCAACCGTTTCCTCGTTAGAATGCTCTTCCATTCACAGCAGTCGCAATGAAAAGAGAAAGGATCACAATGTGGTCACTAGTGTTTCAAAAACGGTAGTAGAGTGTATTCGTCTATGATCTAAATCTCATGGAGCGGTTGTCTATCGTATGAGTGAGACAACCGCTCCTAATGAATTATACGACATATGAATGCACTCGACTACCGTTTTATAAACACTAGTGGCCACGGCCATATGCAGTCGGCATCCGGGGACCAAGGACAGTACATTCATAACATACATAACATATTATGTCTCAACACTAGACTTTAAGATGTCGCGGTGTTTGTGGATCAAGAATAGTACTGAGCGTGTGAACAAGCATAAAGTGCGGATCGTCTGGCGACACGACTAGAGTCTGGCAAAAGAACATATTCTTGCGAGAATTAATATGACCGGAGGGGGTAAAAAGACAGTGACATTGTTCCTTTCCCGTGCGAGTCTTGTGCGATGGTGAATGGTTCCTCGTCAGTACACAGTCACTGAGAAAAATACAGAAAACGAACAAGAAAGATGGGAATGTATTACTAAACATGAAAATGCTGCTCACAATGAATCCACTCTACTCTTGACTCTGCTCGATTGTAGCGGGGTTTCCGATCAGCGTTGCAATGCCAAAACTTGTGATTCATCGCAAATAAATGCTTTCCAGTGTGAAAATCGATTATCGATCCATCCAGATCAGATTGATTTACCACCTTTTTAATTCTAAACCGGCCTAGCAGAGTTGCCAAGTACCTAGTTCCGATATCCCTATGAATTCCGAAAATTGACTTGTTCAATTCATCGATCCTCATGATAACCATTGGCCGTGAATTTTCCATAGCGCACATACCAGCACGGTGGCCGTTAAAAATTGATCTCTGTCACTCTGTATCGTGCCATCTGCTTTCATTTGTTTTTTTGGCCGCCCTCTCTTCCTTTCATGTGTTCTTTCTCGTAATATTATTCCGTGCGTTATCTCTATGTAGAAAATTGGCCTAGACTATTTTCCATTCAAAGTCAGTAGAATGCAATTCACTGATCGGAGAACATTTCGTGACTCATGTTTGGCGACGAACACTATAAACAAAACAGCGAGAGGGAAAGGGAATGACAAAAAATGGAGTGCGTGTAACACTAATAGTGAGGCAATGCATGATATTCAACACTTTTTCTATGTTTCACTCGACTCCTTAATTCGAGCGGATTATTCGTATAAGTAACTGGAGGGAAGATTATTTTCTCAGCGAATGCACTTGACACGAACAAACCTCACAAACAATCTTCAACTTTTATCCATGTTAAGATTTTTCACTTTCACCCCAATGACATTCCTACATTGCATAATCTCACTTCTCTCTCTCAGTCAGATTGTGCAATACGTTCTTCCAGTTGTTTTTTGCTCCCGCTCCCTCTCTGTTTTTGTCATCCTCCACTTTTTACCCTCCCCCTCCTTCGCTCTCCCTCGGCAATTCGAACACTCTTCCTCTTTCCGTGTTGTTTTGCTCAGTCCATGTGCGTGTGTTTGCCGTCTGTCCGCATTTTTAGAAGTTCTGATTCAGAAAAAAGAAACTGAGCCTTTCATTGAGAATGTCTCGGCTCGCCCCAGAAATGATGCTGCTCATTATGGAGTATCTTGACAACAGAGAAATTAAAATCATGCGGACAATGAGCAGGAGACTGCGGGATGTCATCGATCAAAATTATGCCCGGCTATACAAGAGAAAAATGATGGTGAGCACTCATTTTTCGCGCATCCAGTTCAAGAACAATCTGTTTTGACTATTAGCCTAATTATTAGGGTGGAGAAAGGAAGCAAAATCATTCGCCGCATGCTTGCTTTTCAAAGCGGCGAAAAGACACCGGTGCACATTTCGAAGAATGAAATAGTCACCGGTGACTATTTGCCAAAGCGAGTACAGCTAACTCCTCTCAAATCAAAGATTTTGGGGTGAAATTTTTACAGTAACATTTCAATAGTATATCTATATCACAACCCAAATTTCACATCATTTGGTTAAAAACGATGCATACCGTAAATAGTCGGAGCTGGCCATGAAATAGTCACCGGTGACTATTTCATTCCTCGAAATTTGCACCGGTGACTATTTGCGCGGCGTGGAATGAAAGCGCAATTAACGCTTCCTTCTGTGCTTCCTTTCCCCACCCTACTAATTATGGTTGGCCGTTTGACCACTTTATATACTAACAATGCGGGGTTTTGGACCTGTACCCGGGGATTCAGTCCATATGTATATATTTCGAAAGCACTTGGGGGAAACCAAAAACCCCCAAAGGATTTTTGCCCGAAATTCATTTTAAAGGAGAAAATAATTTTCAAAGACTCAAAAATGTCAAAATTTGCTATGTTTGGGATTTTCTACAGCAAGATCCAGGCATCACTGAGGGACGTGCATACCCGCAATGGAGAGTACTTAAGTATTATAGTATGATTTTTATGATTTTTACTAGACCTACTGGTTCAAGCATAAAAATGTGTCGAATTTTCAAATATGTGTCACTTTTGAAAATTCCCCCCATTCTTATGCCTTAACCAGCAAGTCTAGTAAAAATCATAAAATCATACTACTTAAGTACTCTCCACTGCGAGTATACACGTCCCTCAGTGAAGCCTGGTTCTTGTTGTAGAAAATCCCAAACATAGCAAATTTTGACATTTTTGAGCCTTTGAAAATTATTTTCTCCTTTAAAATGAATTTCGGGCAAAAATCCTTTGGGTGTTTTCGGTTTTCCCCCAAGTGCTCGAAATATATACATATGGAGTGAATCCCCGGATACAGGTCCAAAACCCCGCATTGTAAGTTTCACAGAGTATCTACAAACACGTATATATAGCAGCGTTGAAACATAGCCCACACTGCCAACCATGATCCCTTGTGTTCCGGTATTGGTTGAAGGAATAAGTTCATTTGGGCGCGTGCACTTCTCCCTTTTGCATGAGAACTCCCGTTGCCCTCACGCTAAAATCTATCATTAATCTATCACGGCAAATCTCAAAATCTTCTCCGACCAGCTTCCACTATCAAAAATGAAGCTGACTATCTTTGGCATTTTCCCCAACGCCAGCAGGCAATACGTCTTCGTCGATAATGTCTGCGTAAAAGGACCTCTGAGGCTGCAGAAGTCATTGAGGAGGATGATCCTGAGAGAAAACATCAAGGATTGCGTCCCCATGATATTGACAGGTAAAATAAAGATTCCGTCCGGGGAGATTCTGGATCTTCACAATTCTCAGCGCCTTTTGTTGGCACTCATAGTGGATACCATATCTCTGATTTTCTGAGATTTTTTGAAAAAATAGACGTGATAGATAAAGACATTAGTGATGTCGCAGAAGTGGCGGGACCCAGGACCTTAAACTGGAACTTTAAGGCTGTAAATAATACATATATTATGGAAATAATTTATTATTTTATTGCTTTGCTCACGAAAGAAACAAATGTTTACTTAAGGAGTCACTCAGTTGGATCTGACGATAGATGGATTCATCACTACGAAGACATTCCCATTTGCAGTGCCGTTGGTGGAGAAGGCGACAAAATTGACGATCAGGACGGACAAGATTGAGCTAAACAGGTGTCTAGATACGTTTGGTGTTATCCATTAATAATATTATACACAGATCAATTTGGGTGTCAATCTATTTTTTTCTGTTGAATTATACGTCAACGGTTCACGGGTGGTCAAAAGGAAGAAAGAAATAGCATGGGAATTTAAAAATTCATAGTTACCGTCATGACCGAGAGATCGTTCTCGGAATATTCACTAGTCCTACATTAAGAATATAGAGCGAACGACCAAATTATCCGCTAGATCACCATTGTAGTACATTGATTAAATGTGTGCGCTCAAAATTACAACTTTGGAGCATAATTTCTTATACATTTTAGACAAGACGCGCTGGAGTGGATCTTTCTTCCTAAACGACCACTCCACATAGAACACATCCATCCATTCCACTACGCAGGCGACGTCTACAAAGGCAGGGTCAAAGAATATTTATGAATGTGTCTTAGAGTACTCCAATGGGATCGCGATGTGCATTCCTCTTTTCGAACCATTTTTTCCGGGCGGTACTCTTTCAGATGCGAAAGAGAACCGCTCGAGAGCGCGTTAGAGAAAAGGAATGCACTCCGCGATCCTATCGGAGGTCTCTAATAGGCCCAAGCAACTAAAAAATTTGTAAGACGGATGAGAATACTTGTTTAAAGATTTAGAAACCATACATGTTTCAGATGCCGCCTCAGAGGTGCTTCATATCTCTTCGAGAGACCCAATTCTTATGGTCTATAGTCAACTTTATCTCCTTGCCGATAGAACAGATATGAGGCATATCGATATCGGACCCGTCAATGGCATCACTTCAACTGGGATACGAAATGTGATTGCGGTATGTCGAATATTGTTAGACTAATTTTTTATATCTTCAAATATATAGTAGCACTGCAACATAACTCATAAAGTAGCCAATGAGTTTCAAACAGTTCATTCCGAGGGTTCAGCGACATTATCCATAGCGGGAGACTCGGGGCTGCTAGGCCAGTTTATTGCAGTGTCGTTTCAAGTAGTTTCTTCCGGGAAATTTTGGCAAATAGGCAAGACGGACCACATCATTTGCGCACAACTTACAAAAACTCTTGAAGTTTAGGTTTTCGTTATTTGCAACCAACAGTAAAGTTATTAGTCTCGGCCAGACAAGCAATTTTCCTGTTGGGTGCGAATCACGAAAATATATACTGAAAGAATCATGGATGAATATAGCCTATAATATATTATATAGGTTTGTGTGCAAATGAACATTTCCGCTGTGCGCGCAAACCATATGATCCCAGGCAGGAGGGAGCGGTCTCCAAATCCTGTGGAATGCTTACAGTAACCAGATTATACACTAACAAACTTTCAAGACTAGCAAAATTTAGAATTTTTGATTCAGCTGCTTCTCGATCCATGATAGTCTTAAGGATTTGTTGTCGCGATGGGGGAATATCATCAGATGAAATATTTTGACCTACATAACACTAACAATCGATAGACATTTCAGAAGTTTCTGCTATCACCGTCGGACCGGAGTGTATGGCTGAAGATCAGAACACGTGAGAATGTCAAATCGCAGCTGTACCTTGATTTCCAGGTAACAACTCTAATTAATAGGCTGTATGTGCGTCAGTCAATTAATAAAGACTGTGGTGTCATGCATAGGGTTGCCTAAACAAGCGCGTAAACAAGCACTCATTCATTCCTGGCCAGCGAGACCGGTCTAAACAAGCGCTTGTTTAAGGGGGCAGTTAAACAAGCGCTTGTTTAAGGGGGCAGTTAAACAAGCGCTTGTTTAAGGGGGCAGTTAAACAAGCGCTTGTTTAAGGGGGCAGTTAAACAAGCGCTTGTTTAAGAATGAGTCGCTTATTTACTGTGCAGCACCTATAAAATCCTCCATATTCTATCTTAGCCTACTCTTTGATCAATATCAAACATCACTATGTAGTTTGTTTCACAATATCGATCGATTTGGAGCCAATTCTGGGATCAATTCTTTAGCACAGTCATTCTTAAACAAGCGCTTGTTTAACGACCGCCCGTAAACAAGCGCTTATTTAAGAATGACCGCTCGCCTCTGCTTAGCCAAGCAGAAATGCTTGTTTAGGCAACCCTAGTCATGCAGCAATAATAGTCAACCAAATGCGTCCCCTTGATAGAACATATCGAAGCTGGAATGACATGCTGATGGTCAGAATCATTATCAGATTTCCCTAACGTGAGAGAGACAAGCGCTCCGTTGAAACTAGATCTTCCCTATCCTATTGCTAATCAAGTCTATCAGAATTGCAGTCGGGCGACCGCGAGACTGCGATCATGATGAAGCAACTCGATACAGACGATGTTGTCGTCACACACGAAGAGAACCCTCGACCCAGTTCACGAAAGCACCTGACGTACTCTTTGAAGGAGCGGAGGGTAACCCTGGCCATGGATGACGTTTACTTCTGCATCTGCAGGACGTAGTTTATTCGACAACATATCTATCTTTTGTCAAATTATAAGTCTATCAACGCTGATCGAGCGAGTAAAATATCATATTGGTTGAATTTTTATTGTTTAACTAATATGTTGCTCTGATAATCGTTGTTGCTGCAAGGGATTCTCCTAGGAAGTTAGACGGCTAAGGATGGACGACCGTCAACACCATCCCAAATGCGACACCCTACTGTCACCATATATTTATTTGACCAGATGTTTCTTCACACGCCTACACGTATCAACACAATGATTGCATAATGTACTAATCAAGTAGGTCTCGAGTCGAATTGTTCACAACTGCTTCGATAATCGTTGACCATCCGGGCTCCAGTAATTTCATTCCATCTTCAGTCAGATGCGTTCCTCTATCACTGAAGTAGGCATGCAACGTTTCGCAATTGTAGCTGCAATATGCTTGACTTAAGTGATATAGGCTGAACATACTAATGGCATATTCCTTCTGGACACAACTGTTTGTCGATTCGATTCTTTATTAAATTCTTAAAATTAAGAGCGTCTTGCCTGACCAGTGCGGCATGATTTTTGTCCAACACTTTCTGAAATTTCAAGTAGCAACAATCATTGAAATGAATTGCCTGCCACGTAGTTCTCAGGTCAAGGAAGTTAAAGTTCCTCGACTTCAGTCTTCTCATGAGAATACTCGCCACACCATCCTCTACCCATGGTGTTTGATGGTACAGATAGTCATAAACAACAACACGGGAATTGCGACTATAATACTTTGTTCATATCTGCCTTAACTATGAGAATACCTCATCAATTCAAAGAACTTTCGCATGCGAATGAAGATCTCGTCGTTTTCTACAGGGCCTGTTAATTTTTTCTCAATTATAGCAATATCACTGAAACACTCTTATTAATTTTGCAGATACAAAGCGTTGCTACCGTGTAGAAAAGAACGTAACATCCGGCTTCGACATTTCAAGTATTTTCTTTGCCGCCGTTAGATAATCGACACAGCGCGAATCGAAAGTGAAAAACTTGCAACCTGAGGATTATAAAATTTTATGGCTAAAAAAAGATTTACTCTGCGTTACCTAATCTGGTGAAGGATCGGAATTCTGCAAATCTTCCATTGAAGAGCTTAACGAATGTTGGAAATGTTCGCGAGGCGTACGAATTTCCAAGAAAGAGCACTTTCAATGTTCCATTTCCGTGCTAAGTGGTGTTAGTTCGAATTTTTCTTCAAAATATCTACCAGTATTCCCATGGTGCGATTGTTGACAGCATGTGAAGCCCATCTAAGTGATGAACTTATTAAAGTATTGTGAATCATTCACCTCCTTGCTTCTGCATCGGATTCCAATCCTGGCGGATCATCAAATAACTTCTTGTAGTACTGTTCAGTATTCCATTCAATGGCATCAGCGATGAAGTTCTCGTTATCCTCTGAACTAACTATACTGAGTCCTGTTCAACTCAATCTCAACTAGGGTTTCTAAAACGTTAATTTTGCGAGTTTCTCATTCGTCTAATTCACTCGGAGCTTTTGTTTATCACTTGAGAGATATAACAGCTCCTCGGACATTCGACGAATGAGAAGAGGACTTTCTCGCATGAAAATACTGCTATAGAGACTATAAAATCTTTACCTCCTCTCATCATTTGTTCCGAATACTTCTCGACGAGCTCGAATTGTATGCACGCAGCGGAGAACACGTAGACAAGACCAACAATAACGAATGAAAAGCTCAAGCTAAATTTCAGCCCCCACATTTGTGCATAATCTACCTCGCAGGCGATCTGAGGAGTGCAATTTCCACCTTATCGTGTACTGCGATGGAAATAATGAACACCAGGATGAGACAACCCACAAGATCTGCAAATCACGTCCTTTTTTCAAGATTCTCCTTTCACTCACGTTCAAACGAAGGAGTAACAGGGGAATTATACTTGAGCAGAATGATTATTGGCCAGTGAATTAGGTAGATGACATAGGAAAGATCTCCGAGGTACAGAATGAATCGATTCGTTAAGAGAGGAGAATCACAGGAACTTCTCAGTCCGATTGTCAGGGCTGTCGCCAATGTCGTCTGAAAACACACTGTTACTCCTTCGATCGATAATGTCGATACCAGAAATCTACTGGAAGTCTTGAAAGAAGTTGCTCTGGGTACAAAAATAAGAATAATGAGAAAAATTGGCAACAACATTCCGGCAATCGGATGATGATTTTTCTCCAGGTGTTCCTTCCTTTCTGCAGATAGATACTAATGTGAGGAGTATCGATGAAGGAGAACCTTCTGACTCCAGGAGCAGTTCATCCGACAACTTCTCCCGTCTCCTTTCCATCAATGCTACGATTCCACCAATGCCAAATTGCCACATTCTGTGAGGCATAAGTCCGAAGGCAACGTCTTCTGAGGCCGTTGCGTGGAGAAGGAATGAAACTAATTGTAAATAGCAAATTGAACGGATGATGAAGGATGAAACCAACTGGAGGTTATTGTGCAGAGGAAGATAAGTTGACGAGTAGTACTCAGAGCTCTTTCAAGAACGTGAGCGAGAAAAGGAACGATAAGGTAGAATTGAATCTCCACACTCAACGACCATGTGTGAAGAAGCAGCGGGAACTGATTCACCTGAATTTTAATCGGCAATGGCAAACAATTTATATTATGTACCTGAGTCCAATATCCATCCTTTTCGCCGAATGCTGACTTCATATTCGTTGTCAGGCCTAAACTCCATAGGGCGTCCGACATAAATATTCTGATATCGCTCCGGGACAGATAGAGAGGAACAGCAAGCTAATCAATAAATATATCGTCTATGGCATGTATCTATTTATAATTCACCATTACAACAAAGACCATCAGCGCGTATGTCGGCATAATACGTTTGAATCGTTTCTTGTAGAATTCGAGAATGTTTTGGGCATTAATTTTTTTGCCCAAAAGTATTCGAAACATAAGAAACCCGGATAGGACAAAGAACCTGAATGATTTTCTATATTCATGGAAACATTTCTTCTTTTACATGTCAACTCCTAAATATCCCTGTGGCGAGCGGCCGGGAAAGAAGTGAAATGCGAGAACTCCACATATCGCAAGACCACGAATTCCCTGATTAGCAATAAAATTGAAATATCTGCATAAGATGACTTACCTGAATATCCAGCCGTATTTCTGGATGCATAGACATACACAACTAGAGCGCAACATGAATATTCCATTCCAACGCCCCCAGCAAAAAGCCGATCGTTCCGAGATATGAGCGAGTGAAAGTTCGAAAATGCACTCCCAAGAAGATTTGCTGCGCGATACCCTGCCAGAAATGAGCTCGTTCATGTCTTCAAAGATTTTATGATTCAAATGACGTTCGGATGGACAGACATTTGCAGTTCTTATCACATAGGAGGATGAAATACTCACTGCCGAAGCGCATAAACGATCACTGCTTTTTAGAGCTGGCCAAATAGCTCATTTCGCGATACACCGAGCCGAGCGGCTCAGTGAGCTAAAATGAGTGAGCTAGCTCACTTATTCTAGCTCGTGAATGATGAGCTAGCGGTAGCTCATTGTCATTAAATACAGACAAAAATGGGCTTGATTATAAAATACAATATGATATGAGAAAACCTGAATTCGCTAAACTATGCTCGCTTTGCTTCTCATACTACGGTCCTAACGCATGAGACGGCGGCTTCTTCATCAGATTTGCCGTTGCTTATGGTTACAAAATAGAGATCTTACAATACTTGTACATCCAGCCTTTTGACTCCATGACAGAATGATTGTATATTGATTAGGGTGGACAAACCAAGCAATTCTGCTTGGATAAGCAGAGGGGACCGGTCATTCCTTATCCAAGTCTTGCATAAGCGGTCTCCTTATCCAAGTCTTGTTTAACGTTTTCGCCGGTTTTCAGTTATTATCTCATCACTGGTTGAATATCTCGAAAAACAGCCAACATGTCTTTTGTAGCTCTCATCGAGAGCCACAACTCTATTGTTGACTAAAAGCGTGTAAACCGTTGTATTTGCGTAGAAAAAGGCCGCGCAAAATTTGGATATTATTGATCGAATTTTAGTCCCTCGAGATAGAATGTGACCGTTCTGCGCCCGCGCAATAAGAGTGAATGATGGTGAATCTCAGCTCATTTTCATTGTATTAGGGTGTCCCACAAATAACGAAATTTTTTCATGCTTGGGAAAATGATTCTGTTTTCTTCATTGATTGGCACTCGGGCGCTTATTCATTGATGGTGTGCAACCATGGCGCAATGTTCTTCAATCTGGCACGCCCACCGCCCATGCCTGCAAATAGCGGCTGAAACAGGCTCATCTAACCAAACCCCACGAAGTTACCTAACACGATCTTCTATTTCATTGATTCCGCGATTGAAGAAGACTGAAGGCCACCCATGTCCAAGTAGTACAGGCAATAGGTCCACGACGTATGCTCTCGTACTACGCTCATTTATGGTACAGTCTCTTCAACGAACGAAACTACAGCATGCCGAACAGGAGAGGCGGCGGACGAAGTAGCGAGGAAGAAGAAGATCGTTCTCGTTGCATTGACGTGGTATCCAGGCAGGAGTGCCGGTATTCTGGTGGCCGCAGCCAACACTTCCAAGACCACCATCCAGCGGCACCTGATGAGGAGCGTACGGAAACCCACGGCCTGATGCAGAAAACATAACCTTTTGGGTGCTCAAAAGAGGTCTCGAAAGTTCACGTGCTGGAGCAACCTCTCTAATTCCCTAACCCAAGCTGGGTTCCATCAAGTTGTGGCATAGAATGAATAAG
>JACMIF010003544.1:0-14308 GCA_014805445.1 Diplogasteroides magnus
AGGTATTGATGCCGTGGGGGAGGTAATGATATAGGGAGGTAATGAAGCGCGGACATGGGGAGGTAATGAAGGCAGGCTGGGGAGGTATTGACACGGACCCGGAAAAAACGAACCGGGGCGATGCTGGAAACTGGTGGAACGGGTAGATGGTGTGAACACGACGCCTCGCACGTCACCTTAAATAAATTTTTTATTTATTTCGTTTTTCGCCTCGAAGCTACACAAATCACTATATCATCAATCTCCCTGACTATATGAACAAGACAAGAAGCGTATCTGTTCGAGATAACGGTAAAAGGTGCATTTATCATTCGGCTAACGTCTGCAGAGCTATTTTCCATAGAACATGGACGAAACTTCGCGGATAGCAGAAGAATGATACATGCACTTTTTACCGTTTCGGAACCCTATTAGCTCGAGAAAGATTTGAAATTGCCTCCCGAAACAAAACATTCGTGAAAAACGTTTGACCTTGCACAGCGTATCGCAGTCGACGAGATGGTGTACCTCGCATGCCTGCAATTCAAAAGTTTAGCCTTTGAAACATATTTATACTCAAAATTTGCCGGTTCATCTTTGCATTTTGTTTAAAATTCTAACAGCCGTTGATCAGTGATTCATGGAATGCGTGGAATTCATATACCCCCTGAAACTCAACCCTCCCATCTTGGAAGAACGATAGGAGCGCCTTTAACATTGGCACCGTAATGGCGAAGATGACATATGCGCCATAGTTGTCGTCAATCTCACGGTGGACCATTTCACTATTATGGCGCAAATGTCCATGGCGTTCCTGTCTTTCGCCCTCTCACCTTGTGGCACCTGCCGTCGCACGTTCGAATGCATTGTACGGCCACGGGATGTGCCACGATCTCCACTTTCACCAACTGGAAGGAAACGATTATCAGTTCTTACCTTTACTAGCCTAACCGCTGGATATATAGATTCCTTATAAATAACAGAGTACCTGACAATGCTGCCCTTGTAAATACCGTGTAATAATCACATTATGCCCCTGTACCTGCGGGACCGCGCAGGGAGTAGTCGACGGAGGGGGTGGTGGGACGGTCGTGGTAGTGGTTGTCGTCGGTGCCTCCGTCGTCTTAGAATGACTTTTACAGTATGTCAATCGATATTACAGAAATAAAAACCTAATATTTTGATGGAAAAATGATATGCGTCCCAATGATTTCATTCTCTTTCGCAGTATTCTGACTAAATTGTTTACTCGTGGCTATGCGGAATCGGATATGCTTGATCACGTGGTAATTACTACACATCAATTTAAAATACGAATTTGTCATCTTAGGGATTACTGTAAAATCATTATTGATTGATCTCCATTGTTCGGTTTAACTTCTGCTCTTACCGTAGTGGTAGTTGTAGTAGTCGTGGTCGTCGTAGGCGGTTCGAACATCTTCTCCGTACATCGAACGTCGCATGAGATCTACAAATCGACAAATTATTGGTCCTGACTGGAAAATCCGAAATGTGACAGGGCTACTTAACACGAACTAATCTCTCACCTGGCACGCTTCGACACACATCGGCACCACGGGCACTGGACAACCCGCCTGCAAAGATCATAAGTTTGCACCAGTTGCACTACCGTATTGTCGCTCTGATCGAACTACCGTAATCTTACCGTGCACGTATTGATGCATGCAGGTGCACACGCCACCATTGGAGGAGGGGCATTCATCATCACTCCCAGGGCCGGGCCTGCTGGGACTGGGACTATCGGAACGGGACCAGGTTGCTGAAATGGCGGGCGATTTGAAAGGTACCGTATCCATCCTCAATCTTATTATATTTGCGATTTACGGGAAAAACCCAGTAACAGCGAAAATTATCTTGGGAATAATATCTTAGCTCCAATTGAACTACCGTAATCTTGATTACCGTAACATTGGTTACCGTACCATGTAATTCCTGTTCCTCGTATCGATCGCCACGGGAGTAGCCACGGCCGAGGGTACGATAGGGGACGCCTGGAAAATATTACTTTGTTTGGAAAATATTTTAGCTTATGAGCAAATCAAGCAATAACAATCTTGGATACTTTCTAGGGTCGACAAAGCAGGGCAGTTAGTGACAGCCGTTATATCTAGCCGTCAAATTTCATTCCGAGCTGTCGTCTCTCACTTCGCAGAGACGACCGCTCGGAATGAAATTAGACGGCTAGAGAAATAGCGGTTGTCAATAACTGCCTTGCTTTGTCCACCATAATATTATCCTTTATCGAAAGATTCTCAATTGAATTTCGAAATGAACACGTCTCCTGCATTCGAGATTGGTTTTAATCATCATTTTTGCGCACAAGGGGTTATTTATAGAATAAAGGTGTTCGGTACCGGCAGAGGAAGGGGCAGGGCCAGTGTTGGCTGCGGGAAGAACGTCGGGGAGGAAGGAATGGGCTGCAAAGATGGAATTATCACTAATGGTTTAATCTTGTTTTAGAGCATTTTACCGTAACCTTGTATAAATATATCGATCGCTACCGTAACCCGTCTTGCCCCTGAATCAGGGGATTACCGTACCAGAGCGACTTCTTGGTGCGGCGGCAGTCCTGGCAGACCGTAGGTGAGCGACTTGATCAGTTCTTCCACGTACAACGCCGCCGTACTCCCGGAGGCGATGCTGAAGATCGTTAGTATTCATTTCTGTCATCTGAACTTCCGTATCTAGCTCAATCAGCATTTAGTGTCATGTCACAATAAAATGGTTTTTTCCTATATTTCGTCTTCACATCGCACCGTCAATTGTTGACTATATATTTCTTTTCTGATGTCAGTGAAACATATTCAGATATGGCCAAAAGCATAAAATATTTCGCTGCCATGCATATACGTTTCGCATTCAATTTTTAAGCAACGTGGTCTTCGCTTTCGAATTAGAGCGGCGACAGTAAGGACAAAAATTACAACAAAAAAAAATATTACCATGAACAGGGTCCTCCAGGTGCACTTTGAACGGGTGAACAGGAGCAGTCACGACCGACGAGAGTCGATGAACAACCACAGACAGGACCAGCGATTGGAAGACAAGAACAAGTCTGAAATGGGGTGGAATTGAGTTTGATATTACAACGAATTCCAATATCATCAGTCTTATAAAGACAATCGACAATTCCTTGAATAGACGAGCCTAGGAACGTTATAATTTGCGGTTGATGTGGGAACTTTTCAAAGGGAATTCAAAGATGGTACTGCCGAATGACCAGGAAACTGACTCAAATATGTACTCTTTTTGAAACATAACTGAAATTTATGATTACCATGGATGTTACCTACTCAAGGCAAATATGTTTCGGTGGTTGGATAAATAGCCATGAACAATTCATGTTTTGCTGTACAGTTCCGACATCGTGCATAAAACACATGGTAAAAAACAGATGTTCGAAGCGAATATTTGCGCCGTAATGGTGGTGTAATATGCAAATGCGCATTAAATTGGCGAGAAATTATCCATTCCATGATGCAAAAGCCCGTGGTCTTACGTAGGGGGATGAGCAACGGGCAATGGAGAAAGAAGAAGAAAGGAGTTGCGGTCAATAGATGAGGAACAATCGAGAGCAACCGAAAGCAAGCAAAAGCGGCGGCTTCCAAGGGAGAAAAAGACTTATGTGGAACGGCTGAGCCCTCAGGCAAAGAGAACGAGAGAGAATGGACGGTGACTAATAAAGACCGTGAATAGTCAGACATTGACAACCGTTCATGTCTAGCCGTCTAACTTCATTCCTAACTGTTGTCGCTCCGTTTGCAGAGACAACCGCTAGGAATGAAGTTAGATGGCTAGAAGTGAACGGCTGCCAATATTGAGTCAATTCACGGTCTCTAGTTACTACTTCACTCCTATTAACTTATGCTCTATGGTAAGGATAAAAGGTGAATATCGGCCAAAACAGAGACAGAGACTTTGTGATTACGAGATATGTTTCAAGAACTAATGAAATAGTGAGAACGAGTATCACATCAGTATAGTCTCAGCGTAGACCGTATGTAAAGAAAAGAATAAACAATGAGATAGATGTCAGCCATCTGCAAGTATCCCGAATTCATGGCGGCACCATACAACGCCGCCTCAATGTATTGAAAGTGACTGAGTTGAATGTCACAGAGGTATCTCCCCAGAGGTAAAGACAGATATGTTTCACCAGCTGAATAAATTGTGAGAAGAAGCGCCACAATTGATTAGTGCCGGACCGCCATTTCTAAATAATAACACTATAGAGGAAAAGTAGGAGGAGAAGGGAACGGAGAACGGAATTCGAATGGGCGCTTGCCATTTAATGGAAATGACATATATGCAATATAAGCAATGAAGACTTGAGCGAAAAGAACTGTATCGTGCCTTTCCACCGAGCGGTCCAAATGATCGCGCTCAAATGTCATGCACCCGTTCGAACTCATCACCTCACTGAACTGAATGTGACAGAGCTGAGGGTGGAGACAATGTCACTAACTGTATAAGTATACGCTATGAACACTTGAGCGAAATGAACACCCGTTCCAACGCCACCTCACTGAACTGAATGTGACAGAGTTGAGTGAAGGGTAGACAATGGCACTAACTAACTCATTTGCGGGTTAACTCTCTCTCTCTCTCTTTTCACTCCTCAAACAACAAGGGGCAATCCAGTCTGAAGGAAGAAGAAGTCGTTCTTCTGACAATCACGTCAAGTGAAATGATAACAGAGAAAGTGTTTGCCCGCCCGAGGGGGAAAACGATGATAAACTGGAGTGGAGGCATTAGGCGCCCTGAGGCACTCTTCCACCCACTCCTCTCCCTGGAGCAGTCGTCTCTTCGCATGATACACAATCGTTGAGATAAGGGGATTAGGCCTAATCCCCCTTCTCGTCATTGTACTCTCTCATCTTTCTTACTGTATCTATGCTCAGGGTGTGGTTTGGCTATCAGCCCCCAGTCGTCGCAAGTGTGTTTGTTGGCAGAAATGATACAGAGAACGGGTGCGAAGTGGGTAGAGATTGTGGTTGGCAAGTTGACTACTTTATGGATTATGTTTCAATGTCACTATATAAAATAAATATTTACAGATATACTCCCCGTGAATCATAACCCATAAAGTAGTCAAACTGCTAACCCTAGTGGAGAAGTTACTGGAGAAGAGGTCGAGATCAAACGAACGGGAGGAATGATTGAAGCTGGTAGGAGACGAATTGGACCAGATATTACTGGAGAACCCATTAGGGAACTATCCCAATCTCTTCCGAGCGCTCATCTATCGAAATGAGAGACGACCGCTCCGACGAGACAGGGGAGACTGGAGAAAGTCCGTAATGCGTTCCCTTTCAAGGCCGTTATAACTTTTTTACAGCCGATATGTTTCATGAACAGTGGTATGAAGGGGATCAAGAAAGCCATTAGTTGGAAATATGTGGATTGCTGTTTTTGGGATATATCCCTGGCAGAGTAAAATATGCTACCCAATAATTATAAATCAAGCAAATGCACATTTTTTATCTTCTATTTCCCGGGAAGCAGTTGTCTCTCTCACGTGATAGACAACTGCTCCGAGGGAAGACGCCAGAAACGTGCACATATGCTCGGATTCCATTCCCTATATAATTATCAGTATCCAGATAAGTTTCAAGCGTCTCATATAGCCATCTAAAGTGACTGTGCAGGCAGTGAAGGAGAAGATATATGAAGAAAATCACAAAGCCATTCTATGATCTCGCATGCGAGCATTTTGGTGCATTCGTCATGCCTCTACTCCCGAGGAGCGGTTGTCTATAGATATAGACATGACGAATGCACTGAAAAACTCACATGCGCCTTCCTATAAATACCATTCAATGTGAAAAGACTTGACTCACGTCTCTGAGAATGATTGGCGGTGGAGCAGTGGTGGTGGTAGTAGTTGCAGGCGCGGGTGTGGTTGTAGTTGTAGTTGTTGTGGTGGTCGTTGGCTCAGGAGTAGTGGTGGTGGGTGCAGGCAACTGGAGCACTTGAGTGATCGACACACTGCAACAGTGATTGCATTCATTATGGGAAAAACAAGCTTCCGGTCCCAATTCCGTTTTTACGAAAAGCGCTCATTCAACCTCAAAAAATCACTTATGTGCAACGATAAAAATATGTTTCACGCACTTTGCAAAACGGTAGATTTAACGCAGCGAACTATCGACGAATAATCAGATATGTTTCACGTCTTCCATTAATAAAGCAGATTTGCTGTCGAATGATACACCGAAGGAGTCGTTGGATTAGAATGCAATACCCACCACAGACACTGATTAGCGGTCGTAGTGACGGGAGTGCAGTAGCAGCCGTCCACGGGTCTGTAAGCACATACATATTCATTTATTCATTGAGCATAAATAAAAGATGAAATCAAGAGTTATTCATGACTCATAAAACTTTCATTCATAAACATGACATGAAACATAAGTAAATTTGATGATCTTCCTCTAAATTCCCCGCTAAACGTGAATTACTCAGTTTAAAAGGTGGAAAAGCCAACTGAAATTTGGCCCCAACTGATGGAACAATGTCTTTCCAGAGACTGTGATGAGAGTGTAAAAAACTTATTAAAGAGAAGTTCTTCATGGCGCGGCGATTTTGTGACAAGATCGTGAAAAACTATTGAACAGGACAAGTGAAATAATAGAATAGGAATGTGAGTGAGATTGAACCGTTGGACAAGGCCGCCATGGACTTTGCGCCATAACGGTGAAATGGACACTTCATTATCAGCATCATAACAGCGCAAGAATCCATTATGGCGCAATAGCCCATGGCTCTCCCGTCTTTCATTCTGGGAATGAGATCACTGGGAATACCTGATGGGCGCACAACCACACGTGGGGAAGTCGCCTCCCGATGCCTGAGGGGCGCACGCACACGCAGTGCGGAGAAGAGAGTGGAATCGGAGCTGAAAATATGGGATTCTAAAACGGCAGTAATGTCCATTTATCTCTCCTCGTCCAACCCACTGGAGCGGTTGTCTTTCGATCGATGAGACAACAGCTCGGTGGAAATTAAACAAATGGGAAATGCACTTTACTGCCGTTTTAGAAACCCCGTTGCAAATGAAGTGATTAGAGCGAAAACAGAGACGAATTTACTATTTGTTAACAACATCCATCGGAGAGGGGACTGCAGTGATTTGAGAGTGAATGACACATATATGTAGTGCGTGAAACATAAAAGATACAGTCAATGCAGGTGGAAGGAAGTTTACTAGTTACTCTGACAAGTATTGCTAGTAACGAAATACTTACCCTCTCCACCGACTTTTCCGTTGTCGTGTCTGTCTCTGTGCCGTTCTCTGCAGCGTGCGCGACTGCTGCAGCGGTCGCAAGGATGAGTGCAAGCTGACGGAGGGAAGGTACCACCATGGCGTGTCTTCCCAGCAGTCCTCTTCCTCCTTGTCCTTGCCTCCTTAAGTACGGGAATCTGCCAATAGGAGTGACCATCGTGCCTAAGAACACGAATCGTCCACTTGAAACGATGACAGCGCTTGTTCCCACTTTCTCTCTATCCTCTCTGATCCCGCAACATCCGGATCCCCCTCCAGATTCCCGTCTCCTGAACATCTCCTGAACAGTCTTCTGGAAGGACGAGAGACAACCGCCCAGGAGAGATTCAGGAGGTCAGAGTGATGTGGTTCCTCAGTGACAACTACATTCCAGCATCTCGGCCAATCTCTTCCTCCAGGAAATCTGGGAACAATCAAGGCGACGGGCTTTTCACACGGGGCAGCCTTTTGGAAGTAACGCGTGAAACCTGAAGAATGAACCGATTCGCACGGTCTGAAACCTTTGAAGAGACGCCTGCTTCACGTGAAACTAGGGTGTCGCAAATGGGAATAAAGTGCATATAATTTGTCTGTACGCATCGGCATCTCGCCCAACATAGACAACCGGTCAGCATGAGTGAACTAGGGTGTCGCATTTGGTGCTTTTAGTGCATTCGCCATTCGTCTAATTTCTGCGGATCGGTTGTCACTTTCATGTGATAGACAACAGCTCAGCGGAGATTAGATGAATGACGAATGCACTAAAAGCACCAAATGCGACACCATAGAGTGAACATACAACATTGATGCACGTTATTCCCATTTGCGACACCCAACGTGAAACCTTTCGATCTTATTATAAGAACAAGTTCAGAATTTGGATGCACTGACAGCAAAAAAAAACGCACGGCGCCTTCATCTTCCATCCAGCGGTAAAACGTAAAACGTTCTATCACTGCAATATTTTTTTATCTAGATTAGTGCTTCTAAAATGGTAATTATAGGCGAGGAAGTTCATTTGTCATTTGTCCAATTCCCTCGGAGCGGTTGTTTATCTCTTGCGAGAGGCAACTGCTATTCAGAGATTAGACGAATGTGAAATGAACTTTCTCGCATAAAATTAACGTTTTAGAATCCCCAATCTAGATATCATTGGTATATTTAACAACTCTCTAATGCAGCACGACTGTCCAACTACTCTTCGCTGACCATAAATGCTCCGTGTGAAACTTATTTTATTCCCAATCTTCATCTTCAACTTCAAGTGCACGCAGAAAAATACTCCCAATTCCCTTCACGATTCAGTATCAAACTGCCAATATTGGCAGTTTGAAACTGAAATCTGAGGGAAAATAGCAGTATTTTTTCTCTGTGTGCTGTTTTCATCATTCTGTTCATGTGGCGATCATGTTACTGCCATGCAATGCACTAGTCTATTCCTTGTATTATTGTGGAAAACGAACTTGATATTCCGAGTACACACACTCCATCTGGCTGACGACTGTGCACTCTGAAATTACCGTGCTATTTCCTCGTTTCTCTGACCATTAGCCATGATTTTGTATAGGTTTCACGCTCAGCATATGGAGAGATAGAAGGCGACTATCAACTCAGTTTACCACAGTAATACAATGTATTTTCAATGCGAATGAGAAGAACATTGGACATTTCCACCGTTATGGTAATATGGACAAATGCTCCATCGTTGTATTCGTTATCACGGCGCGAATGTCCATTTCATCATTATGTTGCGAACGCCCTTGTCCTTCGCCTCAATTTCAATATCCCTAGTATGCACTTCTTCTCTCTTCTCGACAAAATTTTCATTTATAGTATCGCACTCTTTATCATGCTCTAGCTCTACAAGATTGCCCATTTACCCCCGCTGACCATAAATGTCCTGCGTGAAACCTATTTTCTCCGCATTTCACATTTTCCTAATCCTCACCTTCACTGTCTTCACCATTCTGTTTAGGATCACAAGGCTTTTCCTTTTACCATTTACAAGGTGAAAGTAAGGAGAGCCTTGGACATTTGCGCCGTTATTACGAAGTGGACAGGTGGGCGATCGCTGTCGTCGTTATCTCAGCATAAATGCACATGGCGCTCTTCTCCTCCGAGTACATTTCAATATCCCATATTATCCAATTCTTCTCGTATTGTGTGCTGGAATGAACTCATTTTCCGGGAACACTTTACGCTGTGAGGGCGACTCGCAGAGCAACAACAATAGATGGAATTGTGTGTGGGGGCAACTCATGAAACTGTGACGGACGGAGGCGCGGGTCGGACGGGAACATAGGGTAATCGGGCAAAAACGCAAGACGTTCTATCACTGCAATATTGTCTTAGCTAGATTAGTGCTTCTATAATGGTAATTATAGGAGAGAAAGTTCATTTGTCATTTGTCCAATTCCCTCGGAGCGGTTGTTTATCTCATGTGAGAGGCGTTCTTCAGAGACTGCAAAATTTTCATATTTAGTATCGAAATCTTTAATCCCTTCGTTATATCATCGAAATTGTCCATTTGCTCTACGCTGACCATTGTTATGCGTGAAACATATTTTCTTCGCCATCTTCTCCTTTTCTCGACATGCAAAATCTTTCCCTTGTACATTGCGTGTTCTCCGTGGACCTTTGCACCGTTATGATGAAGTGCACTAATACGCCATCGGTGTCGTCATTATCACTGCACATATACACACGGTGCCCTTCATCAGTCATTTCCACTTTCAAAATCCCCACAATATTCACTTCTACAACTTCTCGTTTGCCGTGTATTTGGATGGACTGACGGCAAAAAATAACGTAAGGTGCCATCATCTTCCATCCAGCGCCAAAACGTAAAACGTTCTATCACTGCAATATTTTCTCATCTAGGCATTCTAATAAGATGCAAACTGTCCAACTACTCTTCGCTGACCATAAATGCTGTGTGTGAAACTTATTTTCTTCCTAATCTTCATCTTCAACTTCAAGTGCACACAGAAAAAATACTATCAATTCCCCTCACGATTCAGTTTCAAAATGCCAATATTGGCGGTAAAACTGTGAACATTGGCAGTTTGAAACTGAATGAAATGGCAGTATTGTTCTCTGTGTGCTGTTTTCATCATTCTTTTCATGTGGTGATCATGATACTATCATGCAATGCACTAGTCTATTCCTTGTATTATTGAGGAAAACGAACTTGATATTCCGAGTACACACACTCCATCTGGCTGACGACTGTGCACTCTCAAAATACCGTGCTATTTCGTCGTTTCTCTGACCATCAGCCATAATTTAGAATAGGTTTCACGTTGAGGAAAACGAACTTGATATTCCGAGTACACACACAGAGATAGAGGGCGACTATCAACTCAGTTTACCACAGTAATACAATGTATTTTCAATGCGAATGAGAAGAACATTGGACATTTCCACGGTTATGGTAATATGGACAAATGCGCCTTCGTTGTCTTCGTTATCACGGCGCGAATGTCCACTACATCATTATGGAATGCCCGTGTCCTTCGCCTCAATTTCAATATCCCATAGTATCCACTTCTTCTCTCTTCTCGACAACATATTTTTTTATAGTATCGCACTATTTATCATGCTCGAGCTCAACAAGATTGCCCATTTCCCCCGCTGACCATAAATGTCCTGTGTGAAACTTATTTTCTTCGCAGTTCACATCTTCCTCGTCTTCACTGTATTCATCATTCAAGAATTTTTCGCATCCATCCCATTTTAAAGTGAACAACAGGAGCGTCATGGATCTTTGGTATGAAGAAGTATGCATATGCGGCATAATTGTCGTCGTAACCTAGGCGCAAATGCCCATACCATCCAATATGTCCATGGCGCTCTTGTCCTTCGCCTCTTTTTCATATTCCTTATTATCCACTTCTTCTCGTATTGTGTGCTCGAACGAACTCTTTTTTTCCGGGAACACTTTACGCTGTGAGGGCGACTCGCAGAACAACAACAATAGATGGAATATTGTGTGTGGGGGCAACTCATGAAACTGTGACGGACGGAGACGCGGATCGGACGGGAACATCGGGTAAACGGATCCAAAGACGACATGGTCGGTCCTATCTGTGGTTGGTCTCTCTGATTTCGGGCTTACGACAGGTCAAGTCATACTCATTCCTTGCTGCCCTCGGTTGCTGAGCGGTTGTTGTATAAGGAATAGGCAACAGCTCGGGAGGGCGAAGGAAGTGGGAATGACTCGACTTTCGCACACCCAAGTTCAGTCTCTACGTTCTATGGGAGCGGACACGACCAGTCAATCGATGGCTGTGAGGTGTACTGTATGTACATGAAAGATGGCGAGGGCAGTGACGGCAACCGCCGGTCAACCGTGAATTAGCCCGCGAGGGCTAAAACGCGGATTCGCGGACGTCCGCCTGGCAGTGCAATAATATTAGGACAATAATATGTTTCTAGAATAGCTAGACGACAAATAACGAGGGGCAAATCACTAGTCAGTCATCTATCGATGGGTGTCGAATCGACGCATGTTGTTGTTGTTCAAAATGCTTGAGGGGGATGAAAGACTAGATGAATGAAAGAACGGTAGTATTATATAGATGAAACATATACAAGAGAGGGTCTATGTACACCGCACCGGATCGCTGGAGACGCTGTTTTTTAACTACGGATTCTAGGGCTTTGATGGGGGCCTAAGGCAGTGTGTGGCGTTTTGAGGGGGAGGCTGGGGTCAGACGGCATGGGGGCCGTGATGTCGAAAAAATGGGCCAGTGACACTGTGGATCGGGTGGTCCTGTACAATCACCGGGTACGAATTCCAGTTGTGCGCCAGAAGCCAAGGAGGAGAAGGAGCTCTCACGCCGGTGAACGACTGAAAAATAATATTATTTATTTGATTTATTCAGAACCTTTTGTTCCGTTATTGATTATTACAGATGTTTACTGACGTTTACGAATTATTTGATAAACTTCGAAGATTTTGTCCGGTTAATGTGCTATTCTCGGAACCTCATATCGTCATTTATCTATTTTAGAATTTTACGGTGTCTTTGGTTCATAACTGTCAACAAGTAGTCATGAGAAAGAAAGTTGTTTTGCGTAAATATTCTAGAATCTGTTCTGTCTAATGCAGTCTAAGTATAGCACTCTCGCGTGATTATCCCCTGGCGGTCGTAGACCATTTCAGATCACATGTTTTGTATGCACAGACAGACTACCACAACAGGCTCGGCTAATCTCCCCTGGTCTATGAGATGTTGATTAATGGTTCAAAAACGGTAAATCTGTCGTCATTCTTCTTGTATCTTTCCATCGTAGAAACAACAGCGCGGCGGAGAAGACTGACAACAAATTTACCGTTTTTGAACCCCTGCTTTTCACATTGTTGTTTATTAGACGGATAAGCAACTACAGATTAAAGATCCTGCTCATTGAATAGCAGTTCCTTGACCATGTACCCCAACAGCAAACAGTCCTTGTATTCGTTGTATTCCCCCAGGTGTATTTGTTGTCTGTACACAATACACACACCACCGTCATGACATTATTCTCAGTGGAGAAGGTGTTATTCGACCACGGACTCTGCCCATTCAACTGACTACTATGCATCAGTAGCCATTATTGTTGTTTTGAGAATATACCGAAACATAACCCATAAAGAGGTCAGACGGCCAAGTTCGACTACCCATGGATTATGTTTCAAGACGACTATATATCTGAGGATATACCCTCTGGTGAAAGATAACCCATGAAGGAGTCAATTACCAAACAATACAGACATGCACTGCAAATTGCAGAGCAATATTGACAGAAGTCTCGTGTTCGTCGATCATTCGCCTTTGATTCCCTCCCCATGACCACACAGACAACAACATTTGTTTAATAGAGTAGACAGACGAGTCGTTCTGCCCTCCTCATTCTCTTCCGAGCGGTCGTCTCTCAACCTCATAGATAACCGCTCGGAGGAGAATGGGGAGGTCAGAATGGCTCATGACCCTCACTCTGCAGACGAGACAATTTTCTCACCGAAGAATCAACATGAGACGACCCGTCCGAGTCCACGCGTCCATTCGTCAACAGTCACATTGCAGAGTCGCTTGCAGGAATCATCTGCAAATTGATCTCTTCATCTTTTGATCTTTTGACGAGGTTGTCAACCACTCATGAATGCGCTTATTAGCTTCAGCTACTACTATTCTTGTCAGTTTGTTTACGTTTTGTAGATATGCCATCTGTGAAGCATAACCCACAAAGCACTGTTTTCTGCCGATCATAATGCCTACCTGATCTACGAGAAGCCAGGTTGCGAGAAGGCTTGAGCCGGTTAGGAGAGTTGGTTTAATGAATAAGTGGATTGCAGTTTGTAGGGTGCCGGTGGTGGAAAATCGGTGGGGGCGAGCACGCGTCGCACACCATCCGGGTTTGGCTGGAGGGGACCAATCCAACCCCGTCCGATGTGTGACGCGCCCCGCCCTGGAAGAGTGGTCCTGTCGATTACAGCATTCGGGTCTGCAAAAATCTTCGGTTAAGTTTTATACATGGTTAGGCGGAGCGATCACGATAATTGATAACGCCGGATACTGTAGCTGGAAAGGGGAGGTCAATCGGTGGGTCGAAGCAATTGCTGTAAGACATGGGGGCCGAACCGAGAGCGGGTACCTACTACTGTATATCGCAGGGCGAGTAAGTAAGAGTGAGGAATGGCGGGGCTAGTAAACAGTTTGTTGTTGCCTGCGTGCGCCGTCTTTTGGAGCATAGACAACTCGCTGGATGGAGACCGGGTGGTGGAGGGGGTGGAAGGAGTTCCGGCCACCCCAATCTCCGGCAGTCACCACCACGTGTGGGTAAGACGAATGAGATCCGGTGGTGGTGACTGCAGACCACCCCAATCTCCGGCAGTCACCACCACCCAAGTAACAAAAGCGAGGCATGACATAGGGTTGGTGGTCGGGGGTGGTGGAGGGAGTGCATATCCGGTGGTGGTGACTGCCGGCCACCCCAATCTCCGGCAGTCACCACCACACGTATTAACACCACTCAGCCAACCAACAGAAGAATGACGTA
>JACMIF010003545.1:0-14305 GCA_014805445.1 Diplogasteroides magnus
TGAATTTTAATTGAGAATATCAACTTGGGATATATTTTAAATACCACTTTGGTTTTTATTTTCCCCCCCCCCCCTCCCCCGATGCATTGATGATACAAAAAGCCTTCTCATGAATTCAAGCTTTATCACAATCGAGCAATAAATAAGTATAATATTATTCTTTTGACATGAAAATGCAACTTTATATACAATTGCAACCTGTTAGGAGGAGATTTCAGGTCAATCTATGGAAAGTACGCATGAATACCATCTATATTACAGTAATGGATTCCTTACCTGTTTCTTAGGAATCACAGCAGTAAATTCTCTGTTACAATAATCTCGCGGTGATAGAAGACTAGTTAGTTTCAAATACAGTATGCTAGTGCTTCAAAAACGTTAGTACAGTGCATTCTCTCGTTCGTCTAATCACCACGGGCTGTTGCCCCCATGTTTGATAGACAACAGCTACTCAGATTCGAGAAATAAACAAATGCATTACAGTATGAAAAAGCTAACTATTTGAAACACTACCGTACTACAGTACTACAGGGTGGCATATTACAGTACCAGAGTAGCTTACTCATCTACAATTTGCAATCCGGTATCGGGACTTGCCGGGCTGTCCTCGACCATTCTGTCCTCTGGGTGGGGTATGTGACGCTGTGGATGATGAACGGGAGGGCGTGAAGATGACTGAGGAGGCTGGTAGGAGGGGTGGGGAGGCTGCTGCAGCTGCTGCTCCAACAGTCCCATCCTGCAATAGTTACAGTAACAGGGATACGGTATCTAGATACCATCTCATCACTTATTCCTCTATGGTACATGAATTCGCTAAAGTTCTTGCACATGTTTCATTTTGAAGTATAAGATAAATAAATAATTAAATGAAACATCGAGACTTCTAATTCGTTGGTAAATGTTGAGCGTACGATAGTTACAGTAACCACGAAACAAAACCCCGATATCGATTTACAATTCTTGAGAGTACGGTAGCTACAGTATACCTTTGATGTGGTGGTTGCATGTGGCCGGGTGCATCAGAGGTGGAGGCCGACCTCTGCATGGACACCCATTGTCCTCCCTGTCCCCCTCCAGGTGGCCCTCCTTGTCCTTTCGGTCCTGGACCACCCGCACCCTGCTGCCACCCCTGAGGTGGTGGACCTCCTGATGAATGTCTGCAAAGCAATAGCCATATTAGTGGGTTCTAAATCAGTAGTAAAGTGCATTTGTCATTCGTCTATCTTGCGCGAAGCTGCCTTCTCTACACTCGACAGACAGCCTCGACTCGAGTGGATTAGACTAATGAGAAATGCACCTTACTATTGATTTTTAAAAAATAAGAAACCCCAGACCATATGAGGTCAGGATCGTTTCAAAAGTGACGAAGTGACTCTACAATAGGGTGTCGCTATCAGTGACTTTAGTGCAATTCCCATTCATTCTATTCCCCCGCGAGCAGTTGCCTATCACATGAGAGACAACCGCTCCGCTGAGATTTAACGAATGGCAATCGCACCAACTATAAAATCACTGACAGCGAGACCCTACTCTAAAATGATGTATAGGAGACGCTGAATAAACTTTTAAATCGTTTCTCCTATATATATTTGCGTCTGATAAAGACCGAAACAAAACAAGCACCCACCGAATTCGTTGCTCTGGAGGGTGGTACGGGCCTCTCTTCATATCCGGTCCTCCTGCAATATGTTGCCTGATTGTCAGGTCCGATGAAACATAACCCATCCGGGTTTCGGCTCCACTCACCAGGAAAGTGTCTTCCACCGTGCATCGGTCCTCCGCCGCCGCCTCTTCCCTCACCCTTCATGGCTTTTGTAGGACGTGCTCCCTTAAGAAGGGGAGATTATCGATACCGTAAACGCAAATCAATCGATAAATTCAAGATCAGACTACGGTAACTCACAGGTGGCATTCCTCCCATTCTTCCCATCTGGGACGGGCCTCCTCTGTACGGTGGCCCTCCACCTTGAGGTCCACCAGGCGGTCCTTTGTGGGGTGGACCTAAATGGTGCTTCATAACCATTCACAAGCAAAATATCGACTTTTCATTTCGCTAACAACTTCTTTGGCTTTGGCATCTGGCAAAGCTTTAAAGATTTTCATTGATGAATCTATTATGAATTCAGTAGGAATGCAAATAGGACTTACCCTGCATGAATTGCGGTGGTCCTCCAGAAGCCTTCATCGTTGGCGACGGAAGGGGTGGAGCCTGAACAGTATACTGTAGGAGTACGGTAGCTGCGAGAGTACCACGGGTCAAAATCATAACTGCTGTCTTACGTAGTTGGGTGGAGGCGCGAGGGCGGTTGATGAGCTAGATGACGACGTCGAAGCCACACTCTCCGCAGATGCTGCCGACTTGGGACCGGCGGTATTCTGCAAAGATTACGGTATCTGAGAGTTCGGTGGGTCAGATCCATGAATGATAAGACTGTCTATAGACACAAGCACCTTTGGTATCTTGAAGTTTTTGAGCTTCGCCATTGGAGTGACGAATGGAGTTGTGGGAAGGCCTGAAATAGCATATCGATTGTTAATTCAGCAGGATTGCGGTTCAAACAGTCTATCAGAGTAGAAATGCCTGCCTCAGTGAAATGTTGTCCACTGGCCGGCCAATGGCGTGGAAGTTTGGCCGGCCGCTGGCCAAACACTGGCCAAACAGTGGCCGAAAAAAATCAGTGGCCGGCCATTTTGGGCCAGTGGCCGGCAACTACTCAACCGTGGCCGGCCACTGGCCATTCGCTCATTTTTTGGCCAGTGGCCGGCAGCTGGCCAAACACTGGCCAAATGAAAAATAAGCGGCCGGCCAGTGGCCAACATTTCACTGAGTGCGGTCACGAAATACGAGCGTACGATTCTCAAATGCCAAATTTTCGAATAAAAGTCGTAGCTATGCATCCGAACCGACAATGAATTGTCGCTCTTGTCTGTCTTCCAACATAGTGAATTAAACTAGGAGTCGCATTTCGGAAAAAAGTGCATCATTTGTCGTCTCTACTCTTCGGCAAGCGGTACCCGAAAAGAGTATAAGCGTCAAATGATGCACTATAAATGCGATGCCTAGAATAAATATAACGTGAATAAATAATATCTTCGCTTGCCATTGGGGTCTCGCTCAATATCATCGTCTAAAACTTAAGATTGACTTCAAATAACAAATGTGTTTCAATCTATTACAAACCTCCAATGATCGGCGCCTGTGCAGTTTTCTGCTTCTTCTGTGCAGTTCCCTCCTTGGCCTTCTCTGTTCCCTCAGCCTTCCTCTTCCTGCCTTCGCCGGCACTTAAGGGAACGAATTCGGTGGGTCATGTTAATGATCAAGAGTACGGTAGGATATAAATCAATAACCCCTTGGTGCTGCTGGCCGTAGAATGCTTCTTCTCAGGCTTCTCTGCCTTTTCCTTCTTCTTGTCTTTGGGCTCTTTCTGAAAGGCGAGAAATGGAGTCCGCGTGGGATCGTTCAGAGGTTAAAAATAACAGTTACTAAATCTCTATCACAGAAAAGTGCCAAAAAGGGAACAAATATGATCAATAGAGGAGTCCTCGCGTGGTCGTTCACCTTTATAGACTTAGCGTCCTTCATTTTCAGCATGGAACTGTCCTCAAGGGATTTCCTGGGTGATTCCAAGTCCGTCACCTGAAAAAAGGGTATTATGAAGGATACGGAATCCTGATGCCGTATCCTAAGGTGTCGCAAATGGGACGTTATTGACAGCCGTTGATTCTATCTCTATCTCATTTGATTCCTATCGGTTGTCTCTGCGAAGTGAGAGACGACAACTAGGAATCAAATGAGACGGCTAGGAATCAACGGCTGTCAATAACGACCCATTTGCGACACCGTACCGTATCCGTATGTCTGCCGTGCCACAGAATGGCTCGGCTATCGTCTATCCAAACAGCATACAGTACTGTATTAGCTCGGCAATGTGACACTTGGGAACTTTTAGGAACACGACATTTTAATACTTTACTATGGCTACTTGTTGGTCCTAATGTAAGATAGTTCCAGAATGTCGCGTTCCTAAATGACAGTCCTTACGTGTCACGTTGCCATTATATCAGCTCAAGTGCATAAATACCATAGTGAATCGTTGTGAGGTGTAATTTTTTTTGAAAAATCAATAAAATGTATAATTACTGTATCTTACGGCAAGATTCTCACCTCCTGTTTGACATTGACCGAGAGTGCCTGAGTTCCTCCTCCCTGGAAGTACGGCGAGTATTCAGCAGAAGTCGTGGGTGGAGCCATCGTAGTGGTCGGAGTGAAGGGAGGCGAAGATTCTGCAACCAACCAAATATATTGTAATCTAGAGTGTCGCAAATGGGAAATTATTGACAGCCGTTCATTTCTATCCGCCTAGCTTCATTCCTTAGCGTTCTTATCTACGTAGAGAAGTTATTTTTTTTCAATTATTTCCCATTTACGATACCCTAAGGATTACAGTATATTTTTAGGGTATCGTAAATGGGAAATAATTGGCAGCCGTTCATTTCTAGCCGTCTAACTTCTCTACGTAGATAAGAACGCTAAGGAATGAAGCTAGGCGGATAGAAATGAACGGCTGTCAATAATTTCCCATTTGCTACACTCTAGATTACAGATTATTATCCGCTCTTCGTCATTTGACAAGTTTGCCGCTACTGACCAGTTTTAGCAGAGTGCATCACAAAATACATTTCATTACTCTGTCCACTCTATCGGTCGTGTGTTTTCGCCAGAGACGACCGGGTGAATGAGAGCGCAGAGTGGTCGAAGGCAAATTGGGATTCACTCTGCCAAGACTGCCAATGACCTCCTATCAAGTTAATTTTTTGGCTTTCCCAATCACAATCTACGGCAACAAATACATCAAACAATGAGTAAATACAATAATTTCCGAGATACCGTAATCTTGCCAATCCGTTCAGGAGAGACTCACCCAGTCCCGTGTCGAAAATGTCGCTGACTGCACTCGCCTTCGCTTGCTGCTGCTGTCCCTCGGCCTTGCTGTGCAGCTTGCCAAGCAAGGACTGCAACTTGGATAATCAATCGATATTCTTTCGAGCGAGTGATACAGTAATCCCATGGCCCAAGCACAATACCGTATGGCTGACCTCTAAAGAGTTCTTTCTGGACGGAACTTGGCTTTGCAGAATGGGAGGGGCGTCCAGTGCGGCGGACAGGGTAGACTAAATGGAGAAAAATAGTTATCTTTGATCTTTGATCTTAGTATCAATCTGTTAATTCATCAGTTGAGCTAAATACTTTCCATTCTCAAATCACTTCCTCGTGAAATATCTATATATTATAATCACGCGTGTTACATTCAATTGTGTGTCTTGAAAATAAGTGGCAAAAATACAAAGAACGTTCTGGAAATTCGATCCGCATAATACAAAAGCCAAGATTAGATACGCTTGATCCATCTACGCTTCTTCATCATCTCACCCATGTCTCGGTATAGCAGGGTAGGAGCCCCACGTCTTTGCTCTGAGATTAGATTTATGATAATGATGATGAGACTGATTGTGAGATGAGATTTATGCCCTAATTGTAAGCGGATCGGTGATCAATGGACTGTCCCCTAGAGATTTGCTGTATTGTGCGCAGATGGATACCGTTAACATAACATTATAGACAGCTGGAGAATCTAGGCCCAAAAGTAAACCGGTTGATTTATAGATAGCTTAGACGAAGAAAAACGTTGTGATTTTGTAATAATAACGTCAGAAAACGCAATCATTCGGTTACTTTCATGGCAATTTTACGTTCTATACTGGTCAAGGAATCACCTAGTACGGGGACTATCTCAAGGCGACTTGCCACCATATTGGTAATCTACGCCTTTGATCTCGAGCTTTCACCAAAGCGTGACCTTTCGAACTAGGTAATATGAAAATAACGATGTTACTAGTGCAAAAGGTGCAGCGCAATTATTTATTCTAAATGTGTAGATAACTACGGCAGCAGCTGTTTTGTATACACCGTGATGATTTGCTACAGTGATTCCTAGTAATGATTCCCCCATCCCTTCTCACCTCCTGCTTGATCTCCCTCTTGATGTTCGTGGTTGCAGCACTGATGGCTGCTGCAGTGGTCGCAGTCACTGCGTGCTGGTAGCCGGACGGCTGCTGCAGCATCGTCGCGAGACCGCCTGAATACCGTAATCCATCTCATTGAGAAGATCTCGAACAAGTACCGTATGCTGGCACTTACTGCGTCCTCACTAAGCTAAAGGCTACAGTAACTCCGATAATCACCTTGAGACGCAGCGGGCATAGAAGAGGGCAAATTGCGAGGTGGCGGTGGAGGGTCGCATTCTGAAAACATTAGCCGTTAGGTGAGTCCTGACCGGATAAGCAGTAGGGTGTCGTTATCGAAAGCAACGTGCACCATTATTGTCTGTTCACTCATTCCGACAGGTTGTCTATGACGAACGAGGGAGAATGATTCATCAACGCGCACAGACAGAAAAACTGCACTTTGGTTCCGATAGCGTCATCCTAATAGGCAGGATAGCTTGTCTATCAAAACATGTTGAGAGCTGGAAATACATCACCCAATATCCATCTAACACTTGTTGCTCTATTCTATTTTTATCATGTACATTCCGCTAAGTCAAGGAAAATGAGCATGTTCTCACGGCATCTTTGATGTATGATAAATCAATAAATGAATCAATACCGTACCTTCATCCGATTCCTCCTCGGGGTCCTCTGGGTAGCTCTGGTTACTGTAAGTTGGTGTGGCCGAGTAGATGGGAGAAGGCGTGTTGGGACCACCCAAGTCGGAGAGGGACCTTAACAGATATAATGAAATGGCGTATGACTTCCAAGAAACATGTTCACGCCTCACGCCGCGTTTGGCCTCATATATGGGCAGAGTTCGTGCTAAAATTTTGCTCGCAGAGTGCCTCCCAGTCAGAAATAATGCAATTGCAAACTGACTATTATAAGAATACGCTATTTTGACTGCAAAATTGAAAAATTTAGCTCTGCAGAGTGCCTCATACGACATCCCCTGAGTGGCTTTGTCATCTTTGACGATCTTGTCCATGTTGTATATGTTTGACTTAGCAACAACGTCTAATTAAACAAGCACATATGAACTCAAAGAAACATATTCATGCAGGGTTTGGCATACACCTCTGCAGTGCTGATCCCGGATCCACTCCGAGTGAGACTTTCCTCCCTCCACGGGAGCCACGTCCGCCTCTCGATCCGGGTCCTAGTTGGATCAATGATTGCGGTACCAAATATCGATCGAACCTCCTCTCTTCTTCGTTTCGGGACTCGTCATGCTCGCGCCAGGAGAAGCCGAATCCATGGAGGAACCGGGAGTACTGTAATCAGGCGATAAGCTTGGGAGTTCAACTGGGTCAGACAATGTGTCAGAGTAATGACTCACCGATCTCCGACGTTGCCGGCCCTTCTTCCACGCGCACGACGTGTCTTTCCAGAGGGCGCGCCACGTGCCAGTGGAGACTGACCAGGAGGCATTCTGGAGAGTTGGATTAGTTGTAAACACTAGGGCATCAAATACAAAGAAATTGGGAGGGAGGGGGGGGGGGGTTTCGACTAATTCCCTCGGAGTGGAATTGTCCGTCACATGAGAGCGACAACCGAGTTCAGAGATCCAAAGAAATTAGTCGAACGTCAAATGCACTGTACTATTGCATTTTGAAATTCTGGTTTTTTAAAAAAAAGCATTAAATAACCATTTTGGCATTAATTCGTACTTTAATATTCCACTGCGTGTGCATGACCATATTATTGAATTCAAAAAGCGTACCCAAATTGTTGCATTCCACCGTAGCCTGTGGGCGAGTAGCCGGAGCTGCCTGAAATATTGATTGATATTGTTTGAATACGGTAATTATGAAATTCGTTTATGGACCGATCCCGATACCTGACGTGGGCGAGTAGTCATCTGGGAAGTCGAAGACAGCATTAGATCCAGGCTGAAGTGAACCAGACGACTGCTGCTGCAAGGCATAAATGTTGGGGTAGTGTAAGAGAAGAGCGCCATGGACTTTTGCGCCAGAATGGTGATATAGACAGATGCGTCATTGTTGTAGTCATCATCACGGGGTAGATGTCCATGGCGCTCTTTTGTTTCCGGAGGATACCATTTGCGCAAGGGACACTTGCGCACAACAAGACACAACTCTTTCAGTTTTCACTCTAAAGTAACTTGTTTCGACGAGACAAGCAACTTTCCTGTTGGTAGCGAATCATGAAAATGAAAACTGAAAGAATTACGGATTGTGGTCAAGTGTCGTCATCTCTTCCTTGCAATCACAAATTTGCACAGGAAAAGGCATAAGTTTTGGTCTCAAATGCAATGATTAGGGAACGGAATCCAAGTAGCTGTGCACATTTCTGTCTACTAATTTCCTCGGAGAGTTTATCCATGAGAAAGGCAACTGTTCCGAGGGAATTAGACAACAGAAATGTGCACTTCTGCTTGGGTTCCCTTCCCTTGTAATGATGCAAAATGCCTTCCATGCAGGGTCATGTCGCTCATGGTGACTATATTGACAGCCGCCATTTCGAGCCGTCTAGTTCCACTGCTAGAGGTCGTCACTCAATTCGCAGAGATAACCGCTAGGAATGAAACGGTTAGAAATGACGGCTGTCAATAACATACTCCCAACCCCTACACTACCCTACTGTCATGTCAACCAACCCTCATCATGTGTTGTTGCTGTTGCGGACTGTACGGACTGTTCATCTGCTGCTGCATCTGGGCTCCCTGCAAATGAAACATGTGGCCATAGTTCAAATACCACGTCGAAAACCGCGTACCCAACCCCGCTTTGACCCGAAAAATCGGCTGTACCCAACCCCGCGCCGGGCGACCGTAACAGCAATTTAATGTACCCAACCCCGCATTGAACCTGAAAAATGTTTGTACCCAACTCCGCTCCGACCCTCCCCGCATGACTTTTTGAACTATGCATGTGGCTAACCAAGCTGATATAATGTTTCATTGTCCAAACGTCGGCACTGGCTAACCAGACGCATATAGGTTTCAATACTCCTCCAGGCACTATTCCGTGCGCAGGTTTATATATATGTCTCAATGCTCCTTCAAAAGTCTGTACTATTCTTTCACCTGCATGGCCCTCGCCAGGTTGCCGGGAAAGGCGCCTGGTCGGGGAAGGGGAGAGTAGCCGGTGGAGGAAGGCGGACCGGATTGAGGGAACGGCTGAATGGAACGATGACAAGATACGCTACTTCTGCTGAAGCCCGCACTCTAGTATATTATAGGGTACTGTAGTACACGGCCCTGCTACAGTAACCGTGACATGTTCCTACAGTATACTACAGTAAGTTATAATAACCTAAAGTACGAGCACCAGTTGAAGTTCTTAATCGAAGAAAAAACATAATCGTCTGGTAAACATCTCGGTTGTGAAACATATTCGCACCTGGCCAGCCATCGAGGACACTGGCGTATGCACTCCGCCAGATCCAGGTGTGAACTGTCCGTTCATTGGCTGCTGCTGAAGATACCGTATCTCACGAGAACAATTAATAAATCATCGCTACCATATACAAGTGGCGTAAATCCATCAATATCTTACCGTGTTTGACATACTGAACTGATTGATTCCAGCTGAGGTGGGCGTAGCGTCATCGGAGAGGTTCTCTGCCACTCTGCAGATGTTCTCCTGCAACGATCATTTGGATTACGGTATTTTGGCTAATCAATGAGTTTCATTCACAATTCACAGTTTCAGGGTCATCGAGACAGTTCGCTGAAAATGTCAGGACAGGACCCAGTCCTGCAGACCAAAGGGGAAGCCCTACCCTGTGAAACACGGGATACGGATGTTTGATTTGATTTTGATTGGAATGGAAAAACCGCTAAAGAGGAATCAAATCATTGGGTCAAAAACGAATATTTAGGGAAGGCTCGAAACGTTAACTCACCAGGTCACTGAACGCATTGCCGCTCTCCAGGCGGTTCAGTCTGCAAAATTCAATCAATAATCCCGGGCATGCATGATCAGGATTCGGGCCAAATACGTCTTTCCAGGGTGGTCAAAATCAGATTTCGTTAATTTTCAGTGCGGAATTTGAATGTTTTTCTTCCTTTTGTTTTGTAAACTGATCACAATAAAAATTACAGAGTAGTATCGCGAATTAGTTATGATGGTGCCCATGTATGAAGCCTGGAAGATTGTGAAATCTATCACTATACCTGAATGCAGCCACCGTATTGGCAGTTCTCCTTGCTCCAAGTGCTGGCATGGGAGAGATGAACTCTTGTCGAGGCTCGACCTCTCTGCAGCAAGGAACCAAACTATTTCAACTCATTTCAGTACAATCGTGCCAGTTTCCTATCCCATCCCATAAAATATATCGGAGATGTGACGTGATGGAACTAGGGTATCGCTATCAGTGACTTTAGTGCAATTGTCATTCGTCTAATCTCCGCGGAGTGGTTATCTATCACATGAGAGAGGCAACCTCTCTGCGGAGATTAGACGAATGACATTTGCACTAAAGTCACTGGTATCGACACCCTAGATGGAACCCTCATTTTGGACCTACACGGATTGGAACTGTCGTACCTAGCCGTGGAATAGTTCCAAAATGTGAAGTTCAAAAATTAGAGTTCCACAACGTCATTTTTCCAATATATCTGTACAATATATCGTCAGGAAGATTCATTTACTAAGATATACACATGTTCTGGCATTTTACGTTCAACGTCTAACCTCAAACCGTCAAGTCCATCGCCTATTCCCATACAAGTTCTTGAACATGTTGACTCATCATTTTTATGGTGAGCTAAAAGTACTCCTCTCACCTCATCATCCGAAGCAGAGGGCAGCGTCCCTTCGGCAGGTCTACCTATCAAGAGGAAAAAATGAGGAGATGGAAAAAGGAGAATAACGACGTATCGTGAATGAAACGTAGGTGAATTCATGATCAACCGCCTTCACGACTAATAAAAGAGTGTTCAGGAAGACTATTCGTGATTAACGTTCGTGAGAAATGATTGAGCAAATAATCGTCGATAATTCATCCTCATACTGCTTATTCTACTCATTTCGGCAAAGCTAATCAAGACCACAATTAACATTTTAATTTTGCAATTTGAACATTTGCAATAATAACCTTGTAATCATGCTTAGGAGGGGGCGGACGTGGCTTGTAGATCCGTACGCGGTCCCTGCAAGAAATGTGCTGCTCAGGGATTAGAAAGAATACTTCATCCTCCAACCATGATCAATATGTACTCTCCTGTTAACAGCCCTGTATATCTTCATAATCGTTTTTCTACATACAATCATAGACTGTTTCTTGCAGAATGTCCCTTTATTCTGATATGTCACCCTTGAAATGCAATCTTCACCTTATTTCTGTTTTATAGCAAATTTTGATAATATCCCATGTGTTCTACACATCTGTCCCCTTGTTTTGTGACCTGTGTCTCCCTTTCACTATCAGTGGGAAATAACTCTCAATTTCTCAAGTACCAGCAATTTCTTGCACCCCTCCATCAGATTTTAGCCCCTTTAGATCCCATTTTTGTAGTATACCAAGTCATTTCTTCAGTGTCTCCCCCGATTGCAATGTGTAAGACGACGCACCAAGCAGTGACGACTTTATCCGATGAGATCGTGGGGGAATGAGGACGGATGCTCTGATTGGAGGGCGCCCATTCGAGTGGAAGGGCAGAGGTGGAGTGATGGATGTGGAGGAGAGTGAAGGCACGAGAGAAGAGGATTGGAAGAGACCAGGTACTGTAAAGGCATATTGATTGGTTGGAAGAATGTTCATTGTCAGAAAAAACTCAATAGTATAGTTTTTTTTTTAAATTTATTATTTCCATATGGATTGGAAGAAAAACACTCCAATATAGCATCTATTGACTTTTCCGCAGACTATAACGGCAAGAAGTGCAGCGAAATCGCCTATATTTCATGAAATCATGCAGTTTCAAGCACTCAAATTAACAAATATTCTTCAAAATATGTCGCTTTTTAACAAATAAAAAATAATGTTTAACAAAATGTTCTGACCGATTGAATATGTCCTGCAGACTCTTCTCCTTCTCCTGGTCTCCTTCCCATTTGTTCTCTCCTTCGATACTCGACAACTCAAGACTCCACGAGGGCGAATCCACCATGGGAGACAGCTTCACTGAACGGAAAGAGATGATTGCAACGGGTAGAATACATCAAGTCCATGGCAGTGTGAAAACACCTCATAAAATCATGTATACTCGTATAAAGAATCTCACTCAGCAACCTTCTGCACAACTCTCGCTGATTCTTGCCCATTCTAATCCCCATCCTCCCCGCACTTCTTGTGGTTCGAGTATACGAGGTTATTTACGCACTGGTCTGTGGAGAGCCGACGGTTACACAAATGGCAGAAGAACAACTAATACATTTTGTGATAAATGCACAAATCGACTATATTTGCACAATTTTTGTTTGTTCTGCAAATGTTGTTGAGTGTAACCGTCGGCCCTCAAGTCTATCAATAACTGTCAGTAAGATCAAACAGGGAATGGAAGCACTTACATGTGTGCACCGCCTTCAAATCCCAGATTGTAGCCACCCAAGAGAGGCCATCTCCAGCCATAGTCACAGACGTCCACGGACATGGGTCCTGCAATATCAATCAATAGCACAAGTTGCAGTGCCCCAGTCAATCAATAACCCAAGCTAAAGAACTCCAATCAATAAATCAGTAACAAAAGCTACAGTAATTCAATCAATCAATAACATAAGTTATAGTACCTTCCTCGACGCGGTCGCTGCAGCCGCCACAGACTCGAGAGCAGAGTTGTAGACGGCCTGCTGACGGAGGATCGCAATTATCTGAATAGTTGAGATTTTTGACATATTTCATAAACCGCTGATTTGTTGTTATGAAGTTACTATGTCCTCTATGTTGCTTGGTGAGTGAAATTACATCGTTACTTCGGATAACACTAGTATAGACTGAAACTTTAGTCAGAACCAGTGATCACTAGAGGAAGAATTTCAAGCTCTCAGTGTTCATGGACGTAATTGCTCATACACTATCAACGGTACCTCAGCCAACTGGTCCTGTCTGCTTAGTCGAAGGTATTCGAGAATGACATCGTCCTGAATGAGTCACTCAGAGTAGACCGTGAGCATGCACGCGAAGTGCGCATGCGCGGTTTCCGTATCACCCGAATTGCGCAATGGCCTCACCTCTTCGAATGCATCCTTGTTCTGCACAATGCACACCTGATCCACTCCCTGCACACGGGCGACCATTGAGATATCAGCCGTCTGCAAAATATCAATCGATATTCGTAGTTTGTGTCTCGACGGGAAAATTACAGTATTCCAAACAAAGAAAACGTACCTTGCTGCTAACATTCGCAATCAGTCTCACTCCATTAGTGGACTGCGTCTTGCCGTGCGGGTACGCGCCCAGTCTACAATTGAACAATACCGTAATCGCTAAAACCAATCAATATGGTAACGATGGATCGCTAAAGGTTACGGTAAACGAATATCAAGAATTCGTGGTAGAATACCTGGCGAGTCGTTGCACTGCAAGAGACGAGAGCAGCCAGCGACGATTGAACTTTAGTGCAAAGCACGCGGCACACGAGAACGAACTGACATGTGATACATAAATTTCTTAACGCGATTTATATATCCATAAATGTGATTTATAGATTCTAAACAATAACAACCGTCTATAAAAACGATAAATTGAAACGATTCGGTTTGTTTGGTTTTTTTATGAATTACCTGGATTACCAATCGGACTTTTGCTGAATCATAGCTCAAATAGGCCACTCACCGGTCGAATTCACTAGGAAACTGGGAGTCCTCGTTAAATGGCAAAACATAGAGCTCCGCAAACGAGACTTCCCTGTCTGAACGATAATCGTACATGGCAAGCAAAGATCGTGACAATGATTTCAATGCAGAGGGCCGGCCTCCCATATAAACATAGGATTCATTTGCAAATGGCTAACACAAAATTTGATCATTTTTAGTAGTAAAATTGAAGTTTTCCACTCTAGATAGTGACTCCCATTATTTGCAGAGTGAATTCGTCACTTTTGACGAACCTAACCATGTATGACAGCTTTTGGAAGAGGTGTGAGGTAGGGTGTCACTCGTGGTGACTTCAGTGCATACCTGCTAAGGGTCGGGACGGTAGAATGGGGGGCATCCATAAAAATGGGGGTCCGGCCTTAAATAACCCGGGGGCACCCTTAAAATCGACCCCCTTATGGTTGATAATAAGGGGGGATAACATGTATAAGTCAGTTCATGCGTCAATTAACTCGGCGGGCACCCATAAT